>JAQFZH010002595.1:0-16053 GCA_034695485.1 Entomobrya nivalis | reverse complement strand
ATTTTTTTCGGTACTTAGATATATATATTTACTACTAAAGCGAATAAAACTCATTGAAATTTTACGAGAAGGATACCGAGTTTCAAAATCTTTCCTAATGCAGGAAATTGAGAAACCTTTCAGTTCTAGAAGTGGAAATCCAGTTTGCATTTATTGTTCAGTTATTTTACTAATTGGCTCACAATTATTTGAAACTGCATTCTTTGACTGGGATATTTACAGACAGGAAATCGGTGACAGTTGTAATATACAAAATATTTTTGTCAATTATTCAAATAATTAATTATATTTTTTTGGGTTTCAGACTTTTTGAAAAATGCAACTTTCTTTGACAAAATCTTTCAATTGACCATATATAACCTTTACATTTCAAAGCTAAACAACTCAGTACTAAATCATCCATGTTTTGTATCTTTCTGCTACTTGATCACAAAAATTTCCACTTTTGGAACTGATTTTGGAGCTGTTCTGTGCATCGTTTTGAGCTATAAAATATCATCAAAACTTCAATCAATAATTGAATATTTAGATCAAAAATTACAACTTGACTTTACTTTCAATACATATAACAGCAAACAAATTGTTGAAATTACTACAGCCAAGTTCAATTGCTGCTCTAATTTGTCTTGGCAAACAGTATACAATGAAATCATAGTAATTCGTAAATTGGCAAATGAAACCAGCACGTTTTTGTCACCAGTTTTATTAATTCTTTTAATGGTAGACTTTTGCAACATTGTTTACAGTGTAAGTTAATTGGAATGATGTATGTATGTATGTCAACTTTTGTGTTGTAAATTATTTGTCAACCTTTTAAATACTTTATATTTATAGATTGATCAAATTTTTAATCCCAATGATGTCATGTTTTGCAAAATCAACGGAATGTCAATTTTTCTTTCTGCAACTCACTATTCTCTGCGTGTATTTATTCTAATTTACTTTGTGTCGGATGTATATCAAACTGTAGAACGTCTTTTGCTTAAGGTAGAGGACTCACGTGCGACAGTTGCAGCAGAAGACTCGGAAAATGTAATCATTTTAATGTATAACTGTAAAAACTTGCAAACATTTAAATATTTACTTAAATGGCTTTTAATATTAATTTTAAATAGATTGGAATGATAATTGAAATTTTGCAAAGAAAATCTATCGGGATAAAATTCTTTGGAACGTTTGTCATTACAAGAGAATTTTATTTTACAATTATAACCTTCCTATTTAGCATTGAAATAATGCTTTTACAGACCTCCTTGGGCAGTAAAGTCTAACAAGCATATCACGTGAAACGAAATCACTAATATTGACAATGTCTGCTAAAGATCGTGAACAATTTTAATTCTCTAAGCTAACATTAAAACAAACAAATACCAATAGAGATAAAATCGTTTAAATTTTGTTGCTTTGTATCACAAAATTTACACAATATAAATAGTGTAAGTAAACCGTAATTTTAGTACAAAACCGGACGGTATGAAGGTAGTTCAAAGGGACAGAAAAACGCATGTCATAACGAATTAAACTGTTACATAACTGATGTAAAAGTTTACGCTCGTTTTCGCAAATTTAAAATACTAATACGAATATAAAAAAGTCTACATGCATAATAAACTTATTGTTTGTCAATTTGTTCTTGTAGATTTAATAAAGGGTTTCATTAATTTTAATCAAGTAAAAATATTCAGAACATCTAATATATTCATCAAATCTAACTTTATTTGTCTTTTTTTTACCTAAATTTTTATTTATCAAAAGGGTTGTAATGATTCATCCATATTTTTATACATATGCATTTACTTGACAGGGGTGTTTTATCAGCTTGATGGGAAATTATAGCTTTAACGAATTGAAGCAAAGCTATAAATTATCATATTCAATATTAAGTCCTTTTTGTATAAACGAATGCCATAATTATGTTTAATTGTGTAACGAATTTTGCTACTTCACATTGCTTTTAGAAAAATTAATCTGAATTCTCAGGCTTGATGAGCATCGTGTTTCGAGTGCCATTTGCGAGCATAAAGCAAGAATATTTGTGTTTCGAAGTAAATTATATCCGTTTTTAATTTACAAAATGAATCGAGACTATTTCGGAATTTTGAAACCTTTGTTGGGTTTTGGAACATTATTAGGTTTTCCTCTTTATTCACTGCAGAATAAGATGTCAAAAAGGTAACAAAAAATAACTTTAAGAAACAAAGAATCCCAATTAACATTTTACATTATTATACACAGAAGCTTAAAGATTCTATTTGGATCCTACTCCATTCTTATTACAATCGGAACTTTACTGGTGCTTGTTTTAAGTTTGCTAAATTACCAAACTAATGCATCGAGCAAAAGTGGGAAACTAAACAATTTGTTGTTTATTAATATTAATTTTGGATCATTTAACATGTAAGTGTTATATATCTTTCCAAGAGTTGCGGCAAAGAAATCATTACTACAAATTGAATTGTCTTGTAATGTAGCTATGCATATCTGCTGTTAAATCGATCAAAGCTTCGAGAAATCTTAACGAAAGGATTTGATGGCCAAATATCTTTCTCAGTTTTGCAAAATGTAAAACGCTTGAGTATTACAAAAGAAATTCCTAAGAGCATTTACTGTTCAATTTTATTGCTGATTGTCACTCAATTACTTGAAACTGTGTTCAATGATCTGGATATCACCAAGCAAGAAATAGGTGACAAAAATTGTATTTGAAAGTATATATCTTTACAAATAATTGAATTTTTAATTCAAATATTTATAGTTTTACAGAAAATTTGGGAAATGCAACACTGTTTGAAAAATACTTTCACGTAACAACACATAATTTAAACACTTTCAAACGGAATTTTTCAGCACAGCATCATCAATTTTTAATACTTTTTTGCTACTTTATCTCAAAAATTTCAACTTTTGCTACAGACTATGGAGACGTATTGTGCATAGTTTTGAGCTATAAAATATCATTACAACTAAAATTCGTATGTAGTTATTTGGAAAGCTGTTTACAGTTGGACACCACAACAGATACTAATGGAACCAAACAAGATGTTGAAAGTACAACAGTCACTTCCAACTTTGGATTAAGGTTATCTTGGCAAACAATTTATAATGAAGTTATAGGAATCCGTAAATTGGCAATTGAAACCAGCAAGCTTTTGTCGCCAGTGTTACTAATTTCAATGATGGTGAACTTGTTCCAAATTGTTTATTATGTGAGCTTTTAAATGATATAAATGTATATTTTGTATTTTAATAGTGAATTTAACTAACAATTGTCCTAATCCCTTAATGTTCGTAGATTGATCAAATTTTTAATCCAAATGATGTCATGTTTTACAAAATCAACGGAATGTCGATATTTTTCTCCTTATCTCATTATTGCATGCGCGTTTGTCTGATAATTTACTTTGCTTCAGGTGTATACCAGACTTCCGAAAGCATCCTTCGTAAGATAGAAGACTCGTTAGAGGTATTGGCTTCATATCGCTGTAAAAACGTAAGATTATTTATTTATCGATTCTATATTTATACAAAATCTAGATTGTTTTATGCAAACATTGTATTAATTTTTTCAACAGATGGATGATGTAATGGCAATCTTGCAGGGAAAATCCATTGGAATGAAGTTTTTCGACACGTTTCTCATTACTAGGAAGTCTTATGTTACAATTATAAGCTTCCTTTTTAGTATTGAAATAATCCTTTTGCAGACCTCCACGGGTAGCAAAGTCTAAGAGGCATAAAATGTGAAGTATTTTATTGCGACTAACTTTAAATACGCAAGTAAGTATGTTTATTATATCACTAACTAAACAAATAAATGGCAGTACTTTTTCGTCCTTATAATTATCGTATTTCAGTGTACAGAGTTGTCGTTTAGCCCTAATCTGGACGGAGTAGCTACTCAGTTTGCAATACGTTTCTAGTGTTTTTCCAAGTCCTTGAATATATTTATTACTTTATATGATTATTATGCACTTGTATCACATAATAAATAGAATAATTTAGTACTACAAAAAAATCGTATTAAACTATTTTAAAATATTCAATACCAGAACGTCAAATTTACTTGAATAACATGTTGTATGATTTATATGTTTTTGCATTTTAATGCAATGTTTAACCATGCGATTTAGAAAATGTTGAATAAAAATTGTTTAAACCATATACGTACAAGCATTACAAAATTAGAATCGACAGAAGAACTTGTAGATTGATTGGGTTTAGATGTAGTATATTTTCTATGGTTTACAACGAAAGACAGGATGTACTACTTAAACCCTATGATTACATCATTTCATCAGTCCAGCTTCGAGAATCATGCAGAGTAGCAGCAGTGCTGTCAAGCGTCACCATTACCACCTTGCCCAATAGTAGAGTGCTCGCCAAACGTAATCTTCAAAGCTCTCTAGCAGCTCTTATTCATATAAAACACCATTTTCTAGTTTAATACTTGTTTTCGTTTCGTAAGATATTATGTCGCGTTTGACGTCATAACTGATTTTTCTTGACTGGTAGGCCAGAATAAATAGCTGTTCCAGAAAAGAGTTGTTCGACATAATGTAAAAAGGAAACATTACTAAAATCGAATAAACCTTACCCAACCACGTGTCTTCATTCAACATGCCAGCATAAGACTACGTAAGCAATATCAAACATATTGACCCAACGAAAACATTTAAAATTACTGTTGAACAAATGCTAAAATTTTAAAGGGCAAAACATGACGTGCTAAGGTGTCGTCAACTACTTTTGACTGATTGGTTACAGATGCAGCTGTTTTCAAAGTAGCATATATTTATCTTATTAAGCATTTACTTCAACACCACGTAAAATTATTAACTTACAGGGTGGAGACGCGAGCACAAAAAATTGAAACCATTTTCAGTGTTTAAAAAGGCGTGTATAGTTTATCTAACTATTTTTTTTTGTCCAGCCAATAGCATCAATATTTCTTGTTTAATGTGTTTAGGTAAAGAGTGATTGTGTTTAAAAAAATCAAGTAATTCATTTGGGCATTTTAACTTCCAACAGAATTTGCAGCTTTCAGAATAAAGTATTCCAGACATCAACACATCATATACTACGGCTTTCGCATGTCAAAATGAATCAAAATTACTCCAGCCCATGGAACCTTTTAATATTGCTTGGTACAATATTCGGATTTCCTGACATATCTGAACAGACGAATCAGCCACGAAAACGGTGAAACATTACAAATCACCCCAAATTTTCATGTATGCTAACCAAATAAAACAATCTAATTTGTGATTACTTGTTTAAAACAGATATTTAAAGAATCTTCAGAGATGTTATTCATATCTGGTAACATTTGGAACATTACTTATACTCATTTTAAGTGGGCTAAACTTAAGAAACAGAATAACGAGCGAAAGTGGAAAATTAAATGGTTTCTTTGCGATTAATTTTTACTTCGGGTCCTGTTGCCTGTAAGTACAAACAATCAAGTCCTAACCTTTAAATATTAAATGTAACTGTTAGTAAATTTGAAGTACTTTTTCGCTTGCTTAAGGTATATGTATCTACTACTGCGTCAAATGAAGCTCATAAAAATTTTACGGAAAGGATTTCGAGTTTCAAGTGTTTTCACAGTACGGGAAAACGAGAAACATTTCAGTTCCAAAAGTGAAAATCCAGCTTGCATTTATTATTCAACTATACTACTAATTGGTTCACAAGCATTTGAAACGGCAATCTTTGACTGGGATATTTATGGAAAAGAAATTAATGATAATGGTAAGACATGACAAGTTAATTATTTTATGATTCAAACGATTTATTAATTTTTTGGGTTTCAGAGTTTTTAAAAAACACAGCTTTCTTTGAAAAGATGTTTCATTTGACCATACACAACCTATACATTTTAAAGTTAAATCATTCAATACTATATCAACCATACTTTGTAAATTTCTGCTACTTTGTCTCAAAAATTTCCACTTTTGCAACTGATTATGGATCTGTTCTGTGCATCGTTTTGAGCTACAAAATATCGTCAAAACTTCAATCCATAATTGATTATATAGAATGCAAATTACAACTAGGCGTTACTTGCAATACTTATAACAGCAAACAATTTGTTGACACTATTACACCCAAGTTCAATTGCAGCTCTAATTTATCTTGGCAAACAATATATAATGAAATCATAGCAATCCGTAAATTGGCGAATGAAACCAGCACGTTTTTGTCCCCAATTTTATTAATTACACTAATGGTAGACTTATGCAACATTGTTAACAATGTAAGTTAAATCGAATAATGTATTAACGTATTTAAATTTTTGTGTTGTACAATTATGTGTAAACCTGCTACATAATTTGTATTTGTAGATCGATCAAATTTTTAATCCAAATGATGTCATGATTCGCAAACTCAGCGGAATGTCAATTTTTCTTTCCTTATCTCACTATTCTATGCGTGTATTTCTTCTAATTTACTTTGTGTCGGACGTATATCAGACTTCAGAACGTCTTTTGCTTAAGGTAGAGGACTGCCGTGCGACATTTGACGCACCAAACTCGGAAAATGTAACTATTTTAATGTACAATTCTAAAACCTTGCAAGCATTGAAATATTTACTCAAATGGCTTTTAATTGTGATCCAAAATAGATTGGGATGGTGACTGAAATTTTGCAAGGAAACTCTATTGGGATTAAGTTCTTTGGAACGTTTTTCATTACAAGAGAATTTTATTTTACAATTATAAGCTTCCTATTTAGCACCGAAATAATTCTTCTACAGACCTCCTTGGGCAGTAAAGCATAACAGGTACGTACATATAAAGTAAAACGTCAGCACAAATATTGACAATGTCTGCTTAATATCTTGATCAATTTTAGTTCTCTTTGTTAACATGAAAATAAATAATTTGAGCCCTTGAATGTCCTTTTGCCTTTGTCAATACTCATAAAAAATTTCAATGGCTTCGTGTCTTTAAATTCACAAAACAGAATTAGTGAAAGTAAATCGTAACTTTGGTATAAAATGGATTGGTATGGGCGTAGTTAAAAGAGACAGAAAGATTCCATGCCATAACGGATTTAATTCGTTACATAACAGGTGTAACCGTTTACGCCAGTTTGAGCAACTTTATTTTCTAGATTACTATTACCAATATAAAAGTGCACATGTATTATAAGCTTAGTTCATATTGTTTGTAAATTTGTTGTTTTAGATTAAATAAAAGATTATCTTAAACCTAATCAAGTAAAAGGATTTTGAGCGTCTTCGAATATATCTAAATTTGTCTTCTTTACCTAAATTGGTATTTATCAAAGTGGTTTATCTATACTACTGCATACATCGTGTAACAATTTTTCCTACTTCATACGTTTTTTTAATAGTCTGACTTCTCATGCCTGATGAGTATCGTGTTTTGAGTGCCATTTGCGAGCTTAAAGCATATTTTTTGGTTTTGAAGTAAATTTATCCGTTTTTAGTTAACAAAATGAATCAAGAATATTTCGGAATTTTGAAACCTTTGTTGGGTTTCGGAACATTATTAGGTTTCCCCCTTTATTCCTTGCAGAATAAGATGTCGCCAAAAAGGTAACTTGAAATAACTTTAACAAACATAAATTTACATTTTATCCGATTTACATTCTTCATTATTTGTATAAACAGGAATTTAAATATTCTACTTGGATCCTACTGCATTCTTGTTACAATTGGAACTTTATTGGTGCTCGTTTTAAGTGTGATAAACTACCAAACTAATGCATCTGGCAAACGTGGGAAACTAAACGACTTGTTGTTTATTAACATCAATTTTGGATCATTTAACATGTAAGTCTTTATATATCTTTCTAAAAGTTGCGAAAAATTAATTAATAATATAAATCGAAATGTCTTGTTGTAATTTAGCTATGCATATCTGCTGTTAAATCGATCAAAGCTCCGAGAAATTATGATAAAAGAATTTGATGGTCAAAATTCTTTCTCAGTTTTGCAAAATGTAAAACCCTTAAATATTACTGCGAGAACTCTGAAAAGCATCTACTGTTCAATTATATTGCTGATTGTCACACAACTAGTTGAAACTGTGTTCTTTGATATGGATATCAACAAGCAAGAAATAGGTGACAATACATACTTAAATTTAAAAGTATATCGCTTCAAAGGTTACTGAATTATGAATACAAATTAACATTGTTTTACAGAACATTTAGGAAATGCTACACTGTTTGAAAAAAACTTTCATATAACCACACATAATCTACACACATTTCAGCAGAATTTTTCAGTACTGCATCATCAATTTTTAATGATTTTTTGCTACATGATTCTGAAAATTTCAACTTTTGCTACTGACTATGGAGATGTATTGTGCATAGTTTTGAGCTATAAAATATCATTACAACTAAAGTCCGTATGTAATTATTTGGAAAGCTGTTTACAGTTGGACGCCACTACAGATACTAATAGCTGCAAACAAAGTTCTGAAATTACAACTGTCAAGTCCAACTTCGGATTAAGGCTATCTTGGCAAACAATTTATAATGAAATTATAGGAATCCGTAAATTGGCAATTGAAACAAGCAAGCTTTTGTCTCCAGTGTTACTAATTTCAATGATGGTGGACTTGTTTCAAATTGTTTATTATGTGAGCTTTTAAATTATATATATGTATTTTAATGTTGAATTTAAAGTATAACAGTCAAAATCCTCAAATGTTCATAGATTGATCAAATTTTTAATCCAAATGATGTCATGTTCTTCAAAATCAACGGAATGTCGATCTTTTTCTCCTTATCTCACTATTGCATACGTGTTTGTCTAATAATTTACTTTGCTTCAGGTGTATACCAGACATCCGAAAGCATTCTTCGTAAGATAGAAGATTCTTTGGAGGCTTTGGCTTCATATCGCTGTCAAAACGTAAGTGTACTTATTTATCGATTCTACATTTATGCAAAATCTTGATTGTTTTATACCAATAGCCTATACAACTTTTTAACAGATGGATGACGTGATGGCAATCTTGCACGGAAAATCCATCGGAATGAAGTTTTTCGACACGTTCCTCATTACTAGACAATCTTATATTACAATTTTAAGCTTCCTATTTAGCATTGAAATCATCCTTTTGCAGACTTCCATGGGTAGCAAATTTTAAGATGCACAATATAGACACTATATTGTCGTGTGGCCAGAAAGCAAATGGGCATATATTCAACAATTGTAGTATACAGAATTTGTGTTTATTGTCTTACTGAATGAGTATCAAATGAAGTATGTGCGAAGAAATGTTGTTGTATGTATGCATCATAAGTTATAATGAGGCATTATAAACTATTATTTGTGCTGTTGCGAAAGATCATGTAAGGGCGTTAAGTACTGATTAGTAAAAGTTACAATTTTTGTTACCGTTTATGGAGACGTCTAGTTTGCATTGTTTTGAGATATGAAATACCATGCAAACTTCAGTCCTTTGTTGATCGATTGAAAAGCAGTTTACAACCAGACGTTATTGAAAATTCCAAAAGCAGCAATAAAATTGCAGAAATTTCAATTGTCAAGACCAATTTCACGTTACGGTTATCAGTTTACAATGGCTTTATAGAAATTCGTAGATTGACGATTGAAATCAGCAAGTTGCTGTCACCAGTGCGACTAATTTAACTAATGGTTAACCTGATAAACCTTGTTTACTATCTGAGCTTTTAAGATATGTGTACATATATTCTATTTCTTAATATAAAACTTAAAATATTAACACCTTTTTATTTTATTATTGTAGATTGGTCAAGATTATAATCCAAATTACGTCGTGTTTTACAATACCAACAGAATATTGATATTTCTTTCGTTATCTAACAGTGGCATCCGTGTTTATCTTATGATTTAGTTCGCTTCTAGTGTATATCGGACTTCTTATAGCATTTTCGTAAGATAGAAGATTCTTTAGCGATATTTACTTAACATCGATTAAGACCTGTATGGTAATGGGATTGTTCTACAATCATATGAAAACTACTTTGTTTTACTTAGGTAGCAAATAATTTTTTAAACAAATGAACGATGTACCAGACATACTTATAATATAGCAAAGAGAATCAATCATAATGACGTTCTTTGATACGTTCTTCATTACCAAGGAGTTTTATTTTAGAATTATAAGTTTATTGTTTAGCATTGAAATAATCGTTTTATGGGTTAGCTTGAGTAATAAAGTTTAAAACATACTTTGCTAAAATGAGACGTTGATACAAACATAAAAATTAAATCAGTTAAAATATTACCGTTTTTGAATATGTTGTACTCTTAATGGTGAATGAGTGTCGTACTTATGAGCAGATATTGATGTAGTTATTTTTGTTATTAGCTTGCAATGAAATGCAAACCAGTGGCTGTATTAGAAAAAAATATTATTCATTTTAATGCGACTAATTGTCGTTTAATCGAATATTTTATTAATTCATTAAGTCTTTTAATTTCATTTGTACTGATTATAGGCTCTAGTAAATTTTCATCTTCATATTAACTCAGTATTACGACCAGCTCGTGAGTTTGGTCTTTGTGTCCTAAAAATTCAATGTCAATGGCCAATTGTATGGCAATTCAATTCAATGTGAGGCCAAACTTGTAAGTAGTTGCCCCTCAAATGTACTTTTTGCCAATTTGCAATTCCAAAGCACTAAATCAATAAACTTTTTGTACTTCCATTGCATATTGTGGCAATATTGTACAAGATATATTTCTGATCGTTTGAATAAATAATAAATAAATAAATAAATAAATAAGTATTCAGAATTGACACGAAAATTGGTGTATAATATTAAAATTCTGTAGTGGTAAAGTGTCTTCAAGACATTTGCTTAATTCGTTTCTAACAAAATAAGGAATTATTAACTTAACGGGTGGAGATTTTTTCAAATTTCACTTGTGAAAAGACAGGCATGATGTAATATGCAACTCATGCGAGACTATTTTTTGTCCTCCCAATTACGCCTCTAGTATATTATTTAACTTCAGTATACAGGAGTTCATTAAAATTTGCTGACAAAGGTTTGCGTTTTTCACTTTCTAATACAAAACCCGAGTTTCAAAACCGACTTTCCGACTTCACAAGAACATTGTATCACAAGATTTTGAAGGGCAAAAATGGATGGATTGTTGAGCCTTTTGCAAGTTTTTGGAACATTACTCGGCCTTCCAGTTCTATCCGCACATCAGAAGCAGTCACCAAAACGGTACAGTGAAATCAATCACGAATTTGTTGCAATAAAATTTTAAACTAAAAAAACAAATAAAACCTCAATTTCGTTTTTTTACTTTAATTAAATTAGATATTTAAATATTCTATTCGGATGTTATTCTATTTTTGTGACGTCTGGTACTTTGACAGTGCTCGTCTTAAGTGCGGTCAACTTTAAAACTAATAAATCGAGCAAAAGTGGAAAATTAAATGAGTTGACTTTCGTGAGTTTTAATTTTGGAGCGTGTTGCCTGTATGTATATAAATCTAAATCCCAATCTTTAAAAAGTAAAACAAATTTGCCAACGTTATCTAAATTATTTTGTTTTGGTAATTAAGATATTTATACCTACTATTAAATCGGAAGAAGCTCAGGGAAATTTTGCGGAAAGGGTTTCACATTCCAACTTCTTTCACAATTCGGCAAAATGAGAAATATCTTACCTCTAAAAACGAAACCCCGGCTGGCGTGTATTTTGCTGTTATAGTGCTGATTTGTACACAGTTCTTTGAAACGGTGTACTTTGACTGGGATATTTACAAACAGAAAATAGGTAGCAATTTAAATAAAACCGGTTTAAAAAATTCAATCATGCAAGTTTTATTGTTTTTCAGATTATTTCGAAAATGCAACATTTTTGGAAAAAAACTTTCACGTGACCATACACAATCTAAACACTTTCCCGCAGCATGATTCAATACTATATCATCCTTATTTTATACTTATTTGCTACTTGGTCGTCAAACTTTTAACTTTTGCTACTGATTATGGAGATATCTTGTGCATTGTTTTGAGTTATAAAATATCAACAAAACTGCAATTTATAATTGGTCTTTTGGAAGGCAGTTCAGAACTGGGCGTGATTAGCAATACTTATAACATCAAACAAATTGCTGAAATTACAATGGTCAAAACCAATTGTGAGACAAATTTATGTTGGCAAAAAGTTTATAATGAAATTATAGAAATCCGTAAATTGACTATTAAAACCAGCAAGCTTTTGTCGCCAGTCCTACTATTTTCTTTGATGATTGACTTGAATGGTATTCTTTACAATGTGAGTTTTTGAAATGAAGTATGTAGTGATATTTTCCGAATTAAATCTGAAATCTACAGCGCCCTAATTACATTTAACTCATAGATTGATCAAATCATTAACCCGAACGAGGTTATGTTTGACAAAATTGAAGGAATGTCGATTTTTATTTCCTTATCCCACTATACATTGCGTATTTCTGTTCTAATTTACTATGTGTCTGGTGTATACCATACTTCAGAATGTATACTTCTGAAGATAGAAGACTCTTTAAAGGATCTTGATGCACAACACCCGGACAACGTAACCTTCGCTAAGAACAGTTTTAGTAATTTTATGAAATTGGGATCGTTTAATCAAGTATTTTTATTATACGCTATTATGCAGGTTGGGCTAGTCATTGGAATCTTGCAAAGGAACTCAATAGGAATGACGTTATTTGACATGTTTACGATTACCAGGAAGTTCTATGTTTCAATCATAAGCTTTCTATTTAGCATTGAAATAATTCTTTTACAGGCTTCGATGGGTAGTAAAGTATAGCAAGTAATTAGTATGAAACACAATTTAAAAGAAAATAATTACCATGGCAATTTCTTGATGTTTGTCAATACAAGTATGACCATATTTATGTATTTTTCTTAGCATCATTTGATTCAAGTAAAAATACGCTTATAAAAACACAAGCGATACTAGGGATGTATCGAGTATTTCATACCCGTCTCAGATGCCACAATAAAACAATCAGACGCAAATCATGACGCCGAATGGCATATTTTCGTGGTAAAAGTACTTCCCATGTGTTTCGTATGCTGCGTTTCAATTAGATGTTTCAGTTAGCTGTTTGGCATGGTGTCGCGTCGATCAAAACATTTTTCAATAAATTATAAAAAACGGATTTGATTGGATCAGAAAATTTCCGATATTGGTTCTAAAGCTGTACAGTTTGCAGGTAAAATGCTTTTAGATAGGTTTCGGAGTGATTCCAAAGTTAGCATAAAAGGTTATATTAGCTTTAACAAGTTATATAATTTGGAATAAATACACATACAAACAAGGATGTACGAATAAATGTTTACAAAATAAAATTAATTGCATTCATGCATTAATTAATTAATTCACCTTACTTTTCAGGCTCGTATTTAAATTATAGTTACATATTAAAACAAAAAGCATCTTTTGATACAAATAAAATTCATTAATTTTTGTAACTGTGGTAATTTTATCGTACCGTTTTGTCACTTCATCGTCTATTTGTCGAAACTATCGTACATTGTTATAAAATTATAGAGTAAAGGGTCTAATAAGTTTTAAGCCCCATGTGTTTTAATGACAATGACATTGAAAAAAGTTATGTCCTTCCATTACTAAGCTTTAATGCTTAGCCTTGACCTGAGTGGAGTTGTGACTAAATTGTAGTACATTTTTAGTTTGTCCCACGCCCTAAATCATAATTATTTTAATGATACCATTCGACATTTTACATTAGTATAGTATAATCTGATTGAAAAACAGCATCACAAAAAACTTTCCAAATTAAATTAATTCAATTTAGTCAATACCGGAACGTCAAATATACTACAATATCATGTTGTATACTTTTCTAATATTTTACACTTTTATTGAATATTTCACACCATAAATGTTTCAACTAAATACAAGCATTAAGATATTAAAATTTACCGAAGAATTGGTTTCTTGTCAATTTTTACTTGTATCTTGTGATTGGGTGTGAATGAAATGGATATTCTATGGTTTTCGTTGAAACGCAGAATTTACTGATGAAATCCTACCCTTACCTCTAAACATGTTTAAGTATGAACAAATGTACTCTGATATTACATAGTCGTATAATGAAGAAAATAATGCATGAATCATCGTCGTGACAGTATTTTCGTTCGCCCAAAATTGCTTTTAAAATATTAATTTTGATTATACATAGCGCACTTTTTCAAACAGAACGAATTTATAAAACAAGGTGGTGTTTTGTATAGTTCACATTGCAGTGTTCAGACCGAAAACGCTTTTGGTTTCGAAGTAAATTTTGAAGTTTTTCTAGGTCGAAAAATGGATCAAGAATACTACGGATTACTGAACCATTTGCAATATTTTGGTTCACTTTTAGGCTTTCCAGGTTTTTCCATACGGAAGAAAGAGTCATCAAAACGGTAAATCTGTGCAAAAATCGCAAACATAATACTCATTACAGAGAAACGCCAATTATTTAACGTTGTTCATTATTTATTTAAATCAGATATTTAAACACAATATTTGATTGTTATTCTATTCTTGTGACAACTGGAACATTGCTTGTGCTCGTTTTAAGTGCAATAAACTTACAAACAAACAAATAGACTAAAAGTGGAAAACTCAATGACTTGGTCTATATCAATTTTCATTTTGGAGCGTTTAACATGTTAGTCAATATTGCTAAATGATATTGTATGAACAATCAAAACGAGTTCTCTAATAATCGAATATTTTTCCATGGTAATTTTTAGATACGCATATCTGCTGTTTAGTCAAGCAAAGCTTAGAAAGCTATTGCAGAACGGATGTCATGTGTTAAATGCTTTCACAACTCCTTTCACTTCTTCCAGAAAGAAACGTTCCACTAGTATTTACTGTTCTGTTATACTTCTGATTGGTACACAAATAGTAGAAACGATTTTATTCGACTTGGCTGTTTACAAACAAGAAATAGGTGGTAATAGAAAAATTTGTTTATTTATTAATCATTCAATCAAACATATATTGAAGTTATCTATCCTTTTAGATCATTTGGGAAATGCGACATTTTTTGAAAAAATCTTCCATGTCACGACCCACAATTTGGATACTTTGAAGCAGAAGTATTCAGTATTGCATCATCATTGCGTATTAATTTTCTGCTACTTTGTCTCGAAAGTTTCCACTTTTGCAATTGATTATGGAGATATCTTATGCATAGTTTTGAGTCACAAAATATCATTGAAACTTTGGTCCATAATTCACAATTTGGAAAACAGTTTACAGTTGGACTTCCTTAGAAATAGCGGCAAACAAATCGCCAAAATGATTGATGTTCAAACCAGCCTGCATTCAAATTTATCTTGGCACACAATTTATAATGACCTTACTGAAATTCGAGAACTGACTATGGAAATCAGCAAGTTTTTGTCCCCAGTTCTCCTCACTTCGCTAATGGTTGACTTGTTTAACATTATATACTATGTAAGTTCATTGAACGATGTAATTTTAGATTGAATTTGAAATCAGCAACACTTTAATTTAATTATTTTATTAGATTGACCAAATTTTTAATCCAAATGATGTTATGTTTGACAAACTTGATGGAGTGTGGATCTTTCTTTCCTTATTCCACTTTATTATACGTGTAATCCTTCTGATTCATTTTTTGTCTGGTGTGTATCATGCTTCAGAATGTATTCTTGTTAAGATAGAAAACTCTTCTACTAAGCTTGCTGAACTGAACATTGAAAACGTAAACATATTTAGCTACCAATATTTTAATATTGCTAGCTGGATTTTTCAAAGTGAATTGCTTAAAATAACTTTTATTGAAAACAGATTGGGACAGTAATGGGAATCTTGCAAAGGAAATCCATTGGACTGAAGTTTTTTGATACGGTTCTCATCACGAGGGAGTTTTACATTACCGTTATAAGCTTCCTATTTAGGATTGAAATAATCATTTTACAGACATCCATGGGAAGTAAAGTCTAAGAGGCATAATATACAGTCAAAACAATGGCATATAAATATGTACACTGATAACGTAGGTCTGAACTGGAAACAGCGGT
>JAQFZH010002594.1:0-16055 GCA_034695485.1 Entomobrya nivalis | reverse complement strand
ATTGGCATAAACATAGTAATCAGTATTTACTTACTAATTTTTAAACTTATTTATACATTCTTGGTAATGATTTTTTTTGCACCACATTATTATGATCTTCAAAAAATCATTTCAAAATAGATTTACCCAAAAACTCATGTATTTAGTTCAGCACATTTTCGCTGGTGGTTTTTGTGGTTTTAAATTTAGTACACAGGCGAATGAACACATTTTTTTTGCGTGGTTGCTACTTGACTAAAGCAAAAAATCAAGATAGATTCTCGACACTACTTTCGCTGCTGCAATTTTTGTAACTTTTAAGTGTTTCGTTTGTAGAACAGAGTGGCACATTGGTTTATGGCATCCCACGTGTTGTTTAACGGTTTGAAAGCATGATATAGTTTTTTATTATCGCGGAAACGGGAATGTCATGCAGATTCGTAGATTTGTTGAATTCCTTACTGATCCAGATGTAACTTATGGTTTCAATGATTTATGAATATGAAGGTCGCCTACAGACAGTAAAAGTATGGCATCGTAAAAACAAATTTTATTTGTTTAGGTGGGTCTAGATTTGCTGTCTGTTGTGTAGTACATGCACCTGTGAACATAACTAATTTTATTTCCTTTTAATGGTCTCTAGACGAGTGTCATATTTTACGGTGCATTTATAATATGAACCGTTTAAAGTTGTAAAAACCAGCCCCACTCAACATATCCATCGTGTAATACAGAGATGCAGATTTTACAAAACAAAGCGATAAAAAAGGAAGGTATCAGGTTGAGTACATTTGAAAAAATGTCAGTGTCGTTGGCTTTCAATAAGGTTGAATAAGGAAATTGTGATGAAATAAATAGCATTCAAAAAGCATTACCTGAACAATAAATCAAAAACATATTTTCATCATGATGACATAATAAAGTGATAAGTTACACTTCATTGTTAACATTTTTACGGTTTGGTGTCTTACTTCACCCCATACATAGACACAGTGTAGCAAATCTACCAGACATGCACAATGCATATATATATTTATGCAATTCAAAATTATGAAACAAATTAAGGAAATAGCAGGATTTCATTAAATTCAGGTTCCAGAAACACCTGCTTACACCTTAAAACTATGAAGGTTAATAACTTTGAAAGCGGAACAAGTTATCACATCATATCATCTTGATGAATTCACGCGTTTGTTTTTGTTTACTAATAAATATATTCGTGGAACCTTTAACATCACCATCCTACCACGCGTCTCATCATTGTCAGTTTTTCTTCTTTAAAACATGATAATCGAAATGAGTGACTAGATGATCATGATGATCAACATGCAAAGGGCGTTCGCAATTTGCAATCCCGAAAGAATGCATTTCGCCGCAAGCGAATCATCGTCCAATTCAGTAATCTCATAACTCTCCCTGTGCAGTATTAGGGCTTGTTTTGAAAAAAATATATATGTTGGTTCAATGCTGATAGCGACTCATTTCAGTTTTCTTATTCCTTTTTCAGAAATGAATAAAGAATGACAAGCTGTCTTGAGTACTAAAACAAATCGCTTAATTACTAGATAGTGCCTTTATGAAAGTTATAATTGATGAAGAAAAATGTCGCTTTTAAAACGGATCAACAACCCGAATGCATTGTGTGTTACGATTAATTTTTATAAAATAAATGTTAATTCATTTAACTAAACTTTCATTCCTGTTGTCTGTCCGTCCATCATATCAGCTAATATATACAATAGCTACAACAATGACTGTTGCGGCTCTTTTCATTTATATTTTGCTCACGTTGTTTTCGCTACTTTTTAAATCTGGTTTACTCTCAAACATTTGGTGGCAAGTAATTGGATTGCATATATGGTCACGATATGTGTCTTTTGAATGGAATTCGGCTAGTGATGCCAAGATAAATGCTATAAGTATACTTACATGACACTACTACACGGAGTTTAGTAATCAACGCACTTTCTCATGAGTGAACATATTGTAGGCTGAGAAATTCATCGTTTAAAAAATTATTCCGGAACATTTAGTTAAATATTACAGCACTATTGCATCGAAACAAAGAGCATCAAATGATTCATACGTACAAGTGAATTTTGATTGAAATCAGAGTAGGAAAGTGTGTAGGTACGGAATTCCACACAATATTTACAACTACAAGCCCACAGTTTTGAGTTACCGTATGACGGACGTAAATAACAAGATCATGAAAAGAATTAACTTTTAAGTAGAAATATTGAAAAGGATGTGAAACAATACTTATTCCTGGGCGTGGCAAGGCAGGCTATTATGAAATATTTAATGTAGAATGCAATAAAAAATCATAGGTCACAGTTGGGAGACTTGTACCGTAAAAACTTTGTTTACTTGAAAAATAAATCTCTTAAAACTAAATTGTTCATTTTTTTGTACTTGATTACAGAGGAATGGATCAAGAAGAAGAAAGTGGAACTGACGACAACGAAACAAATCGAAACGCGAGTAAAAAGACAAATAGTTTTAGAAGATGGAAAGGTCGTGGATGACTCAGGACCCATTGTTACCACAAATACCACAGAAGACACTGACAAAAAGGAGTCGGAGCATACAGAAGTGAGTATCTATTATGATGATGATAGGCAATATTTTATTATTCTCAACATACTTGGCAATTTGCATCAAATTATTGAGCATTATTCTTATTATATTCTCGTTGTGATATTTATAGCACTTGACACATGGAGATGATATGGAAGGGAAGGAAGGATGGGTTGTTGTTGAGGCCTTACCTGATGACGCTGTCGTGAAAGAGACAAATGAAAGAAAGGTGACAACTCATGATGAAGTCGAGGACATCATAGAGACAGAGGAAGTGCAACACCTAGGAGACGTCAGTAATGAGGTAGTAAAAAAGGCGCTGGTTTAAACCAGATATGCATCCATTCCATACTCAAACCCCCAACAAGATATTCTCACAATGCAATGACAGCGTTATCAAAAGAATTGTTGTACTTTAATAAACGCTACGGGAGTGATGGATTATGTTTATAATGGCAAATCCATAACAATTGTGTAGAAACTATTTTCCAAACTTTTCCATGGACCTTTGTGTTTCTTACGAATTGCTATTATAAATAATACCTAGTTTTGCAAAGTCGAGAGCACTTTAAGCCATAGCGTTTTTTCAACAGCAAATCAGCAAAAAAAAATCATATCAGCCAAGTTACAAAATGAATACCGTTTTTATACTATTGGAAATACATAATAATATTCCTTCATCTGATATTATTGACTTTGATTGAATAATTCTAATCGAAAAGTTCTATTTAATTGTTCAACAAATTGGTCATCCAAGATGTTATTAAAAGCATTCCGTTGTCGAGCAAGTCTAGGAATTTAAAGTGTAATATTGATAATTGCAACACAATCTACGAAATTACATAGAAAACGCTAGCAGGACAATTTGAACCTGGTAAACAAGGAACTTTCGTAGTTTAGTACATTTACACGTACATCTATACATGCTAATTGATATTCCTAAAAATGATGTACGTGGTGGAAATTAATGAGCGGCACTGTTTAGTTAAGAATGCTGTGAACAAAAGAGCAAGGGTACAGGAGCTACTCTTGCAGATGATGCAGACCAACGTGTCCATTTGTTCATTGACGTATCACCGTACTTGGTGACCTGAAGGTCCAACAACGCTATGAAACCAAAACATTTTTCTGATTGATAGTGAGATGTTGAAAATGGTGCCTAAAACTTATCAAAATAACACAAGAAGTACACAACAATATTTTGATATTTTTTTTAAATGCTAGTAGTAAATCAACAGGAGGAAGTTGCGTATTATTATAGGTAGTCATCTTTCTAGATAAACGGCCAACAAAGTATCAAACGTAACTGCTTAGATAAGAAGGAGAGGGCAAAAATTTGTACAACCTTGTCTGTCACTTATACAGTCATACGTCAGATTTGACACATACCTAAAAAAGGCATCAAACCTTAATCATCATTCATGGGTAGCTGTTAAATAGGTTGTGAACCAACAATACTACCATGTTACATTGTTGCTGCTATTGTTATTCAAAAAAGTAAATGCTGAAAAAACGTATGTCTGTTGATGGAATTTGCTTATGAGGCCTTTTTGTTTTGTCAATGATGCCGAGCCCTATTTGATATATTGTCTTGGACGTGAAAACGCATTTATGAGTATTGAAATTTTTAGCAAACCAAATCTCTCCACAAGAAAAAAAAACAAATGAAGTATTCATAAGAATTCCCGTTTGCTTCCATCTAAAAAAAAGCTGTCGCTTTGAATTAAGATGATGATGTATATATAATTTGGTTGGTGAATGGCCATATGAATATTTTGTTACTTCATCTTATACGAAGCATTATTATCTTATTTATGCAAAAATAAAATGGACTTGTAAATCCTGCGAAATGTTATGTTTATGGAAATGGGTGGTCACCAGAATATAAAAAAATAGTAATTTAAATTAGCAATTATACTTGAACACATTGTACAGCAAGTAATTTATTACGTTCTCGTGCTATAACAAATTACAAGATAAAGGTAATGTCGACAGGTGGTAATTTTTCCCACGCACTCACGTGGAAACGGAAATTCGCAAAAAAACTAACTTCTGTCACAGTATACTAATAAAGCATAAAAGATTGAAGATTGTCATTTATAAAATGATCTACTGCTATTTATCGCGTCAACAAAGTAGCGCTAAAATGATAATGAATGGGAAATGGTTATTTAATGTTTACCTAAATACGACTTACAACAAGCTTTTAAATGAGTTATGGTTTAAAATGGTATTGAATTAGAACTTTTGGAGGTTTTTGAACAAATATACTTGAATATTAAGTTTTGTCCATCCGATCCAAGTTTTTTTTTGCGTTGACGAATGAACAGCGGGTGGGTGGGTGAAAGGGTGTTACTGCCAAAATTCTTTCGAATAAGTAGAGCTTAGCGAAGGGCGTGCTACTTGGTTTTCCAATACAACGTCCGTCCACTGGATTACAAATTGTTGTATGTGCCCTAAACACTCAGCAAAATGGTGAATGGAGTGTGATGTTCATAATCACAAAATCATGTGTGGCAAATTTTCAGCGACAGATATGGACATAAAGGAAACTCTGGAATGACTTTTTGCTGAATGATTTAATGCTTTATGCCAACGGCAATTTATTATTATTTTTTCATTTCACATTGAAATCACCTTCTTTTAAAGACAACTATTTATTTTCACTGGCCTGGCCATCATCACACTGCGACTGGCAGTGCTGTCCTGTTGCTACCAAACGAACCAAAAAAAAACGTTCATCTCCATCAACCACCATCCCTATCATCACCCCCCAAAAGAAGATGATACACTATAATAACTTGCTTTAATAAAAGGAATATTATGTTATGATGAACAATACTTTAATACCAAACCTCTTATATACCTCCCACCCTAATTACTTTTGCTCAACATTATCATCTCCACCATCCACCACCAACCAAAAAAAATCTTTCTATCTATCTTCTGAACTCAAGAATAAAAAGAAAATAGGTATGTAACTTCATTTATTATTGTCGTGGGGTGAGCTTTTATATTATTATAAAAATGCTAATAATAATGTGAGTAAATCTTTCAGAGAGGGAGAGAGAGCGAGCGCGTAGTTTTTAGGTGCCCACCTATCAACTTGACCAGCAGATTTATCTTCAAAAGTTGCTTTAGGTTAGGATTTGCAAAAAAAAGCTTGTCCGCAATCATGTCCACTACTACCTACATACCTCATGCCTAAAAATCTTAACAAATTGTTCTCATATGCATTCTTCATGAATTTTTGCAAGAAAGAGCATTGTTTTTTTTGGCAAGTGGTTTTCTGATGGTGGCATAGTAAGATTGGATGGTGGTGTGTAGGTATATCGGCACGGTTCAAGGTAAAATTTCACTATGAAATTCGATATTGACTGAGAATGATCGTATTTCAAACTTGTAGAGTTTGACCTGCTGTGGCACCTAAGTCTGCTTGAGTCTGCGCGTTGAAAAAAAATATATATTAAAAGAAAAAGACTGACTACACTCGTCTATTGTCATTGTCAATTGTGAAGAATATCTTGGTGTGGAAATTTGAAATTTATAATTTTGTGTGAAAAAATATTCAAGCTGTGTTAAATGGATTTTTATTTTTGTTCGGTATTAATGGTTTTGTGTTGTGTTATAGGATATACTACGTTCAATCAGAGAGGGTGCAACGACTCGGAAAACGTTGTTGAGTCCTTCTGAAAGGAAGGAGTTGTTACCATTCTCTGGGAAAGATTCTTCAGGGCAAAAACGTGTCCTTCAACAAAGTCGCCGACATGATAGAACCACAGATATTGAGGATACAAAGGAGGTGAATCTCTACTTACTTTTTCTCATTTTCCATTATACTACGCTCAATTAAAAAAGGGATAACCTTGAGCATGAGTACAAATTGTCATTTTTGTAAAAATTGTTTTGTATATAGCATTTTTTGAAGGACATGATGGAAATTATCAATTTTGTGTGTGACTGGAGTTTTAAGAGAGATATATTTTTTTCATCTTGATTTTTTTGTGTGAAATTTTAATTGGATAGGTAAGCAAAGTGAAGGAAGATGGGAATGTGGTGACTGAAATCACAAGACGTCATGAACACGAAGTTTTTCACAACGAAGACATTCCTGATTCTGACTCGGATGAGTTTGAACACATTGAGAATCGTGAAGGAGCCCATGACTATAGCCACGGGAAAAGTGAAAATTTTATCGAGTACGTAGCAGTTCCCAAGGGAGGAAGTCCTTCTCAGGGTGTTAAGGTAATAAAAAATACCATAAATAATATATTTAAAAATATATATAAATTCATATTACTCCAATTTCTTGACTTCCCTGTCCTAAAAATTACCCTCTTGTTTTCCACTGTACATTTTCCGTTTCTTTCTCTGCTTTATTCGGAGTTATATTTGGTGGCACTTTAGTCTTAAGTACAATCAAGTGGTATATTATGTAATGTGGTTCTGCTTAATTTGCATGCACATGTTTTTTATGCAGTGCAAAAGTCAGTGGTGGGGCGAGTTTTTTTTATATACTGTAAATATTTGTATATTTGCATTGTTGCACGTTGCAGTATTTTGCTGGTAAAATGGGGCTACACAAGTTGCAATCAACAAAAAAGACTGGACATTTTTTTTATTCTGGGGAAACTAGTAGAGTAGCGCATCACCCTCTGTTGTAATTCTTCTTCTTGTCACTTTCTTTGTCAAAAAAATTGCACTCGATGAACATGTTTCTTGGCAAAATGGAGAGACGTTGATATTAGGTCATACTATTTATTAGATTGGAGACGGAGCACACTTTGTCTCGGAAAACATCAGCACTCATCGTGATGGTGATGAGGATTTATGGGACTCAGTGTCAGAAAGAATTCGTCGACTGCCAAAATCCGAAGGTTTATTTAATCCTATCAACAACATCAATGCTCCTCCCAATGCACAACCAAGTCGACAAGATGCACTAACAAACAGACCTCTGGATTTGGATCAAGAGGAGTACACAAGGAAAAACGAGACAAATCGTTGGCTCAATAGTCATTTTGGTAGTTCTAGTAGCTCATTAAACTCTGACGCTTCTCCCAGATCCCCTTTACATTCAACCCCTACCGGGATTCATGTCACTATGACTTCCCGGGGATCTCCACTTCACTCTCCCCCTCCACCACCACCTCCTCTACCACAACCCGGTAGCGGTGGCGGAGGAGTATCACGTAACTACAGTCATCCTCCTCATGAACACAGAAGTAGTCCTAGAACCCTCCCACCTGGAAAATTACGTAAATCTGACAAAGAACCTGTTGGAAAGCGAATCAGCTTTGGGGATTCTCCATCTAATAATCGTCACAATCATAGTCAAAATAGTGTCCACTTTGTAAGTTGAAATTTCAAAAAAGGAAACATGCAAAAAAAGATATAACTTGTTTTTTGTCAGTTGCCGTAGGCGTTACTCTATCTATGTACGCAACACACTTTTTGGGTGATGATTTTTTCTTGATCGAGTATAAATAGAAAGTTACACTTAAATGTATATTCAGGAAGTAAATCTTTATAAAAAAAGAGTTAGGAGCAAAAGCGAAAATAATAATTGTGCATCATAAAAAATTATCTGTTGAAAGAAACAATCCTTCTATATTTATGCCACATTCAATCAAATTGAAAAGAGTAGTAAAGCGTACTCAACAAAGTGTTCATTCAAATAATATGCATTTTTCTGCTTTTGTTCTTACAAGGATCTTCGAAATCGACATCATCAGGACGACTTTATTCGTTCGCTGAACTCACAAATAGGACGAGTATCTGTGACCAAATCTGGTAGCTTGTGGGATGAGGAACCCACACCAACACCACCTCCACGCTCCCGTCGCAGAAACAATTCGCCTGATTTCAGAGCATATGATGGTCACACTCGCCATATCAACATGAGTACGAACAACAACAATTTTTCAAGTCGTCACTATGCAAGCGAGTCACCATCTTACTTGCAGGTTATTGAAATAAATTTTCATATAAATTTATCATTGTTTCTTTGTTCCGAGTTCAAAAAGTGTGTTTCCGTGAAAGTGCATTTGGTTCTGTAATTGTGAATTTATTTTATTTTTTGTTACTAGAAAACTGGAGATGTTGGAGAAAGGAAAGCATATGAACGACGAGAACAAAGTTTTGGTTACAATGGGCCCGTTACCGGTGGGGATTCCATGGATAATGGAAACTACGTGACAAAACACTCCAATCAGTATAGAATGAACGAAAACACAAATCCGTCTCAAAATGCCTATTATGAGAACGGAGAAGCCGACGTGTCAGAGCGAAAGACGGTTGAGCGAAGAGAAAGAGTTTTCTCGTATGATGGTGCATCCCAAAAGCAATTTCATCCAAAGTACATCGTAGGAACTCCCTCCAGTACTATGAATCGTCTTAAAGGAATTGAACATACCGGTGCTGAAATTGATAACCGCTCACAAACGCTGCCTCGAAGGCGATTCTATTTTGGTGATGATGAGGGGTCATTGATGGTAAAGGATGCGAGTAACAGTAAACGTGCACCAGGGAAATCATTACGTTTTGGCGCTGATGATATTGACGTGTCAATTTCCAACAGCTATCAAAATGCAGAACAAAATCGGAAGTCGAATAGTCTTAGTCGAAGCATGAGCTTTACCCCAAGGTCGATGGGTAACAACAACAGTAGCAGGCCTGTCGCCTATAACCCACCACGTTTGACGAACGAAAGCAAGTACTCGCCGACTTACAAGTCAAATCCGCAACTTTTGGATTCGCCTGATTTGCTGGCCCCGAAATTGCTGCAGAACATGAGCCGAAGTACTAGAGACGTGAATAACTATGAAAACCACCACAATTACGTTAACAATTACAGTTCCACAAACAACCATCATGTGGCATCATCAACGCAAAAGACAAAACGTGGAGGACTACTTGACAGTCTAAAAAAAAACTCGGTAGACTTATTTGACAATCTACGCGGCTCAAAGGCAAGCTCACCCTCCCGATCAATGACCCCTACAAACGCCTACACACGCAATAACGACCGCGCTTTAACTTCCAACCGACACTTTGGACGGGGAAACTCCCCACTTTCAGATGACTATCATGAAACATACCGTATGAGTTCCAGCACCCCTGACCAAGACGAGACCAAACCCAAAATCAAAACGGATACGACTTCAAAATTTTCAAAGAGAACCCTTCGGGGGGATGACGGCAGGGCAATCGGGAATGTGGAAAGTTCGCAAACGACAACAAGGACAACAAGTAGATACAAGGAAAGTGAAGTAATGTATCCAAATGGAAGAGGAATTCATTCACCAGTAGGTTATTTAGATGGACCTTCTACCGGAACTGTTGTTATACCCGTACGGGATACTAACAATAACAAAAACCACAATAATTATTGAACAAAAAGTACCTTTTTTCTGGAAACTAACTGCGTCACAAAATAGAAAACTTTTATTTGTAAATACACAACAACTATGAATAATTAAATAATTAATAATACGATTAAAACACCAGTTAATTCTACTTAATACATAAACATTTTATTGTTGAACAAAAATTGCAATATTGTCGATTAAATATGTTTAGGGTAAAATAAATATTATAAACTTAGCTATTAATTGACTAAAAGTTTTAAAAATGAAACTTGCAGCAAGATTCAAACTCTATTCACATATTTTAATCAAATTACCTTTTAGCTCACAAGAATGCTAAATCGAAATGTAAAAACTAATATGCAAATTATATTTGTTAATAATAAATTTGAGATTTTAGAGTGTAATGATTCATGGAATTTAACAATGAAAACAAAGAACCTGAAAAGTTAAATATAACACGCACAAAATATTATGCATTACTGCTTTGTATGTAACAAAATGCTCCTTTCAGCGAATATGTATTTCTCTACAAACATAAATATTTCCAATTGAATGCTAACCTGTACTACACCTTACAAAACAGGTCACTCAAACAGAGACAAAACAATACAGGCCAATCCTGAGAATTCAGTTTTTGTCAATTCACAATTATTTTTCAAATAATATGATTATTGAGACCGGTTGCCGAAGCAACTTGGGAAATGTAGGCAAATGATTCCCGGTATTTTATGCATTCTTTTGTTTTCACTTTATAATCGATTCTAGGAAAACTACAGATTTGTCAAAGCTCAACACATAATATTGTAAAAACAAAATTTTGGGTGGATTATGCACAATGTAATGCCAAATAATATGACATTATGACAAAGAAAATAAATAAATTTGAATAAAAAATTGTGTCAAAAAGTTTTTTTTTCTTGGAAAAGTTTTCATTTGTGGTCCGTTGTAGCTCAAATTTTATTCCGTTTCTAACATCCGAGAAGGCAACAGACCAGCAGCTTTGAGCTTGCTCCCAGCTATAATAAGTCCGAATTCAGATTCTAAAAAAATAACCACCAGAACTCAATATCTGATTACGGTCACATTCCTCATTTGGTCAATTTTCAAAATGGCAACTAGGCACAATTTGAACACCGAAAAAATGATGCGAAGCTCCTTTAGGACTTCGCTGAATTTTTATTCATGCCCTGAAGAAAATTTACAGAATGGACTGGCGCGTGTGGAAGTACCTCAACCATCAACTTCCACCCGTGTTCTGATTGCTCCAGCAAAGCTAATTTTACCAAGTACCCGTACGGGAATGACCAATGAGTCAAAACTAAAGTCAAGCGTAAGCGAAACCGTGAGCAGCCGTGTCCAACAATTCCTAAACCGAGATGGAGAAAAAGGAATCGGAAAGGGGAAGAAAAGAACCTATTTCAGCAAACAGATTGCAAATGAAATGAAGAGGAATGGAGGGAATCGCGTTATACAGTACAAGTACAAGACACATTCTCCTCAAAAGCAGAGGATCACTGAAAATAACACTAATGCCAGCACTGGAACAGCAGAAATCTTGACTCCAGAGAAGCCGTATCTTCCCCGCAAACTTCCCTGCCTAAATGGTGGAGAAAGCAGCCAAAGTGGCGCATTAATGCAAAAGATGAACAATGATGCGGAAAGAGGGTACATAACCCTTATTCATCAAATCAAGCTGAAGCCAAGAGTTGGCGTATCCATTGAGAGGAGACTGGCTCCATTTCAAAATTAATCTCATCAAAGTAAGTATGGTGGGGTAGAGAAAATATTGCTTTTACGTAGTTCCAAACATTAAGATAATGCATTTTTTAATCGTTGCATGTTTGTTTTTATATTTTGTACAGGAAAATCAACATAACTAATTCCAATTCACTTAAAGATACACATCTAGGTTAGGTGTAAGAAATGGAAGTTCCGTATGTAGTTTTTTAATTATTATCAGGTAATTATACATATATTTATTTAGTACTTTACGCACTTTACGAAAAATGTGCTAGTATACATTCAGTATTACGCTTTCTGAGAAGTATCAAAAGTTAATCATTTTTATTTGTTTCTCGTTGATAATTTAGATAATAAAAGGATTATTTTTTTGGAGGGGATATAAGGAAATGGAATCAGAGCTCAATAGTGGGAACTCACGTTCCTACTACTGAACTCGGCCAAAAACTGAAGCAGCGGTGGAATTATGTGACCTGATAAGTTGCTTTGCAGTTGCAGGATCAGGATCACATGAAATTTTGTCTAGTAGTCCATTGAAGTAGGTGCATTTAAACATAAATGCAAAGAATTTGAGCATAATGAAGTACTTCCAACACAATTTTTAAAATAACTATTAATTTAATTACAGAAGGACACTGGACTACAATGAAATCGTTTTTTTTCTGGAGAAGGCTGTGAAAACGGAAGTATTCCACATCAATTATTACGGAGCTGAAAGCGGAACTCCGGGGAGTATTGACTTTATTTGCATCACCATTACAGTACAGTGATTTGCAGCGGACAAAGGAGAAAAGGTTAAAAATAGGAAACACGCGACAAACGCTCAAACTTTGGTATGGATTTGAAAACTACTTGATGGCTGAGGGATTTTATACCGAGACTCCGGATTAGTGTTCGCGTGGATGGGTCCGGAGCCAGTTCCTCCATTGACGCGGAATATGGGTTTGAACTCAGTCGAGATTTAAACGATGAAATAAAATGAAATGAAATAAAGCCGCACTTCAGTTACTATCGAATCAATGACAAAAAGCAAAACATTCAACATTTTTTTCATATCAATTGCATTTCTTTATAACATTTAAAAAATAAGTGTACTTGAAAAGTACCAAAGCTCGAAAACGCCTTGCTTTTATCATAAATAAATGTTCTTGCGATCTAACAATAAGTTGCAAGAAGTTTTACTGAACATCAAATTCATGCGGATAGATGGGTCTCGTGTAACTTAAAAATTCCATCTGCCAACTCTGCTACTTAGATCATCAACAGATATGAAAATGCGGCACCGTGGCCACGATAAATATCATTATGATTTTACGATATGAATTGAATGGAAACCCTTAAAAAGTTATTTTTTATATATTTTTAAACAGCAAGCAATCTATTGAGAATAAATTTAAAATTTCTATAGTGGTCAAGTTGGTCATTATTAGCATATTTTTTTTTTACAAAACGGCCACTGTCGAAGGTTTACTGAAGCACATATATTATTATGAACAACGTAACAAACACATCCATTCACCTGTGAATCTAGCACTCAATAATACGCATCAATGCAAACGGACATAATTCATGAAATACCTGTAATGCCCACGCACATATGGGAACGTTTATTCAGCTAGTCAGTACATCTCAAAAAAAAAAGAACTTTTCACCTTTTCAAGTATCACCTTAAAACTACCTGCTCGCTACAAATGTGAGAGGGTTTTTCTTGTGTAAAAATTGTGTCCTCTTTTCAGCGTCTACGCATGACGTTACATACTGATGACACCTCATACCATCCATGGAAGTGTGATGATCTGATGATGAGGGCTGAATTCATCATGCATCATGGTCAACACATGGTCAATACCAAACTTTAAGATGTACTGCATACTTGGTGGGTTTATTATGCGCGTACATATAATCATCACATTGAAAACTTAGTTCATAGGGCAGCTTTTAATGGAGAAAGAGGTCGGGCATGAATTCAAAAAAAAACTATATAATCTCAAGAATTTCAAGTGACAACATCTACACCAATATGGTTCCAAAATAGGGTTAAATTTTACACATCTCTTTTAAATTCCTCATTTTACCCCCATCTGTATACTCACCAGCATTATAGCCAAACACTTTCAATTGCGAAACTTTGCAAGATGCTTGTCGAAGGTAATAAACTTCACTTTGGCTCATGATCTTTTCAAAAATATTCTTTGAATGCTTTATCTTCGCCGAAAGACAGATATTTTTCAGCTTTTTAACTTAAAGATGATCAGTTGGATTAGGAAGAGGTTTTTTTTTGTTCCTAAGACATAAAAAAATTCTGTAAGTTTATTGTTCAAGTTTTGTTTTGTATGAAGCGGAAAACTTATTGCACACATGCAGGTATGTCTACGTTTTATGATTACGTGTAGAGGTTGTCATAAAACACATATTTTTCATAAAGATAATCTTTAAAAAGTAGAACATATAGTCCCTCTGGAGGTTTTGATTTTTGTCTTGTGTTTGTTTTTGCAAGTCTTACAAATTCAATGGCAATCACACAAATACAAGGTGTTCGCATGAGCTAATCAAGTATAAAAATAAAATTGTACAAAATACAATCCATGTGGTCCATGTAGTTAATTTGGAAACATTCTCAGGAGAACAAACATTTTCTAATGCTACTAACTTCATATATTTTTTTTACTATCGAAATATATAACAATTTATCACAAAATATAACAAGTTATATTTATATCGTCATATTTAATCTATCCTTGTCCAAAAAAAAATATGTTTAAAATATACAAGAATATAAGCATTTTCTCACGATTCCTTATACAATCATGATGATAACACATAGCTTGCAGCGCAAATTACATTATATGCGAAGTAAATTATACTTGAGGTTGTTATATATGAATCTCTGCGTAAGCATACATACAAAAGTAGTCGTATAGATATGTACACATTTGATGGTATATAAGACTGTAAAAAAACTAGCCAAAGACGCCTACACCATTTCGAACTTTAAAAAGGAGAAAGCCTTCTTCTTCAAGAAACAAGCGTTGAGTAATAACAGGTACCACTACCGTATTTGGTAAAAGGGTAGGCTCTCGGATGATGTTTACTTGTTGGCTTTGGCTTACTTGCTGAAGATGATAATAACGTTGTACTTCTTAAAAAGATTTTTTTTTTGCTTTTTGGACCAACGTATTTAGAGTTGGAGATTTTCTAGATAGAGATGGATGTGTATGCATGTAATGTGTACATTAAAAATGATGTGGACCTCGCTCCTTTCTTCTCCTTCTTCCATGCTGATAATCACACGGCATTGTAATAATTGTAAAGATCATTCTTGGTCACTTGTTGGTGGTGGCATGGCGGTGCGGTGGCGATATAACTATAATGAATCTCTCTTGCATACTTTACTAAATACTATTACTAGTATTATTTGTTATGAATAGTTTTTACCTACGTTTCAATATCAAATACCAATATCATCGTAATTGTATTCCATAAAGTATGCATGTATCTCTAATGACCAAGCATGTATTGAAAAGCTTTACAACAAACCGTCTTCCATCCAAACAAATCAAACTTTTTTTTTGTTCGTATGCTCATTTTTTTTAAAGATGAATAATTAAGCGCAAGTAGATCACGTCACCAATCCAAATATTTGGTTGTGTGGTGGTGGTGACTGTATCGCTTAATGGTAAATGCATATTAGATACTACGTAAGCATCAATCCTTAAATACAAATGAACAGGAATGTAATTCCGGCGGGGGTCATCTACATATGGTGTTGTGAACTTAGTTTCCCTTTACCCGTTATTAGTTTTTTCTGTTATTCGTTCTCTTTCCACATAAATCTGCACAGAAGTGTGTATGCATTTCAAACAGCTGAACAGCCCACCATAATAATATTGTACAACTTGCAACATAACATGTGAATGACACCTTAATGCTTGCTTGCTTTTTGCAGTGCATTGCGACGACAGTGCTTCTGTAGGAAATGTATGCAAGTTACTAACGGCGTAATTATATGACAAATTTTCAATTTAACTAAAGTTGAAGTCTAAGAAACAGAATTTGGACTCAATTAGAGACGCTGAATTTTAATTTTAGGTCAGATTTGAATTTGACCTTTTACTATCCTCGAGGGATTCTCCAAATCGTACTAATAAAGGGTTAACAGACTGAAATTATGATCATGAAGGGAATTTGGGACGCTGAATTTGAATCTGAGGTCCAAATTGAGTTTGACCTTTTACTACCCCCAGGATGATTCCCCAAATCATACTAATGAAGGGTTAGCAGGCTGAAATTAGGACCATGAAGGTAATTTGAGACGCTGAATTTGAGGTCCGATTTAAGTTGATCTTCTTACCCCCTAAATGAAGGGTGGTTGGCTAATCTTAGAAC
>JAQFZH010002593.1:0-16058 GCA_034695485.1 Entomobrya nivalis | reverse complement strand
AAAAAAATTCTCCGGTAGGTTTTTTTATTACTTAATTTCAAAGTTGGGAAATTCTGACAACTTTGGAAATTTATATCTAAAGAACTGCCCAACCAATTTTAAATATCTTTATATCAGAAAATCAAGCTCTTTTTTCTGATTATTTATGTCATTTAAAAAAATTAATTGGGCCATCGTGCACTTAAATATAATTAAAACCAATCAGTTTAATTAATTAATTTTTTACGTGTCTATATAGACACGTAGAGGCCATTTTTCACGTGTCAATATAGACACGTAGCGTGTCCATATAGACACGTGGTATTGGACTGAAAAGGCGTGGGTTACTACAGCAAAATGTCGTTTCTCGCTCACGTATACGCCTACGTTTAGAGCTTGATCAAAGCATATAATAAAATAAATTCATTTATTTATGTTACTTGACAATTGTAGATTGTTGAAAAATATGTTAACATTTTGTTTTTAAAGTATACACTCGGGTACAAAATTATGACATATGTTTTGTAATAAAGCTTACATAATTTTTTAAACTTCACAAAATGCTTATGGATGAACAGTTCAATATCAGCTTGGCCCGAGAAAATACACCTTAATTCCCTTGTTTTGATAATCTAGCGTTCAATAATAAAATTCAGCGCACAAGATAAAGCGAATTGTGGATATTTAATCAAACCTTCAAGTAAACACATCCAAACGGTCGGTTATGGCGGATAAATATTTGACATTTATCTGATATGTCGACATATGTCATAAAGAAATATTCTAAATTATTAATAGATGCTGGCTTCTGGTCTGAACTTGTATGCTGTCTTTTTATCAAAACAATTTTGAAGCAACACTTAACTCACTGTTTAATTTTAGTTTGTGATCGAAATTTGGCTAGGGTGTTCACTTTTCATTCCTTTGGTCTTAACTATGATATATCTTAATGTTAGAAGTAACTTAATTTATTAAAATAAAATATGGTTTGAAATAAATATACTAAACGTTTATACTACTCATATGAAACGTCTTAACAATTACAAATTCCTAGCATTCAAGAGAAACATAGAAATATTATCGCAGATTGCAATAAAGCTTAATTAGTTATCCTTGTCCCAAATTCTTTTACGCACTTTTATTTTGTTATTGATGTCAGTACATCATTAGACAATTATATGTGCAACAAACGCCTGAAAGTTTTAAGATTCGGTTGCTGTGTACGTCTTAGAGACTCATATCTATAAGTTTGCTGCTACATTTAAAACCAAATTACAATCGAAAAGGTTTATGAAACCAGCAAGGTTGATTTAATACGTCATTTAAAACGTGTCTATTCTTTTTCAATATTGCATTTTTCAATCCAGCAGCTGCGGTCCTTAATACAATAAAAATGGCAGAAATAATAAGACTTTTTGGAAGCAACCTGAAAGTTTCCGGTATTCTTCGCTCGGTTCCATTAGAATGGTTTACCGTAGCAAATCCAATATTTTCTACAAGGCTGATACGGCCAATAAAGGACGAAAAATATATTCAACGCTTGACACTCAAGTCTCACCTTGCAACATTAGCTTTGATTTTGATATTATGTCAAGGTATCTTTGCAACAAAGTATAGCACTTCTGTAAACGCTGTCATGTTTTGGTTATTAGCCGTTACGCTAATGACATGCAACTTTTATCACAATTTTTGTCGCCATTCTGCTCTTGAAGTGGCTGTATACATTAACGGATTGATCCAGTTTGACAACATGTATCCAAAACTACCGAAGAAACTTGCAGAATTAACCATTTATGATTTATTCAGCAATGCTTTTGTACGATCAATGTACGTGTCCGAGTTTGTTATTCCTACGTGGGCAGTTTTTTGCCTTCCTTGGAATCAACCATACTTTGCCGGATACTTTCTTATATCAAAAGAAGTCGACGCAAAATGTGATTTCGTAACCACATCTATCCATCATGGAATGAAAGCCATTCTATTGGCATTCAACTTTTGGTTGTGGCTGTTTGTACTAACAGCGGCATTATTCACCGTCGGTGGGATTCACAACCTAAGTATTTCAGTTTTGATTCGAGACTTCAACACGTAAGTTCATTTGGAAAAATAATCCCGTTGTTACGTTGATCTCATAAATATTTTTATATTTTACAGCTTTGCAGCACTTTGTACCAGACGAAGTACGGAAGGATTAATTTTACATCGGGCAAAACTTTTCAAACACATTCAGGTTTTAGTTGCATTACTAAATGGATTTCATAAGGGCCCACCGATAATTGTGTTAATGGCTGGACCAATTGTCATTTCTGCATTTACTCAGTCGGCGCTAATTACAAGCACAAACCTCGATCTGATATATACTGGAATGTATCTACTCTTGATATTTGAAACGTTCACAGAAATTTTAGTGATATTGGGGCAAATGGCAATTATATATGTAAAGTCGAGAGCTGCATTAAAAGTGATCACTTGGAAGAAAGATCCATGTTTGCCGATAAACCTACAAAAATGGGAATACAGGTTTTATAAATCATGTCAACCACTAAAAATAATGATTGGAGGGGTCAACTTTGTGGATTCTTTTACTTCGCTGAATTGTCTCGAAACTTTAATAAGTCTAACAGCGAATATATTGCTTTTGGAAGGAATCAACATATAAGACGCTATAATACATAAGCCCACTTGGACATATAAATGTAAGTGTACTAAAAAAACGTTATCATCTAAATTAAAACATTTGTTAAAACAATTGCTGTGGAAATAAAATATGCGGTAGAACTTAGTCATGGTTATAATTTGTGTGGCGGAAGCAAGGCTATCAAAATACCATATCCTTATTACTTAACACCTATTCGATGGTAAACGGCAAATGGTTATATGGAAAATAGTTGGCTAAGTTTCGACTGTATTAAAGTTGAATATGTAAGATTAATATTTCACTACAATTAATAATTAATATGTTTACAAGTTGGAAAAATATAGCTTTTCCTGATTGTCTTGTTTTTAGTATAAATTGTTTTTGGTATATTTCAGCTTTACTCTTTGAGAAGCATTGCTACTTAAAATCCACATTGCGCAACATTATGAAAAACAAAAAGGTGTGATTTTATTGTTTAATTTTACTTGCTTAACGCCAATACCGATTTATAAAATCCGGTTTCAACCTTAAAACCTTATTTGCTAAAACATCTGTCAGGTACATGTATCCTATATTTATATAAGCCAAAATAGCAAATTAGCATAATGGAGTTTACGGAACAAAATTTTCCTAATATTTTTTTGCCATTAAGTAATGAGTCTACATTAGAACATTACATCCTGTCTAAAAGGTTATAACAGATAAATGTTACATGTAATATAATTACACGTATGTTTAAACTTACAATATATTGACAAGCTGCTACAATACGTTGGAAACAACAAACGTTCGTAAATTTTTAGGAAGTTTTCAAGAATTGAAGTCGCTCTCCTAAAATTTCAAAATGTATTCTTATGGCATGGTTTTACTTATTGTATTTACCCAACGAATCATTTGTTCGGCTGGTGTATCCACAAAGTATAAACTTACATTTGGAACACTAAAACACGTTCTTCAGAAAGGCCAGAAACATTCTGGAATATCCTCCAAAGCAATCAACTATTATAGTAAAACTTCATTAGAATACGACAAACTAATAAATTTAAATGAATTTTTGACCCCGTTTCAAGATTGTCTCATATTTATCAATAAATTTAGAAATATTCACATAGCCCCAATTTATCCTGTAGTTCTTATGGACGTTAAATCTGCTTTAGTTGAAACCTTCTCTGGAAATCAGACGAAACCCAAGAAACAAGAGTATTGCCTTTCCTCTTCAAGTGCCAAGGATGGCAGCAAGCTATTATGCCCTCTAAATAAATTCTTCAGACAGCATAAAGTAGGCAAGAGAAGGCCAGTTCTAGAGGACTTTTGCATGACCTTAGATATTTTTAATATCACAGCTCAAATAAAACCGTGGCGCTGTGAAGTGACCATTCTTCTTCTTCCAGAATGGTATCACCTCAGATATAACTGGTTCAACTTTGCCTTTGATACTAGTGACTATGGTTTCAAAGGAATGTGGCATTACAACCTCAACTTTAAACAAACCAGTAACTTCCTAATCGCCACAAGACCATATCCTTCATCTGTTCCAAAAGTTAACATATTTTTAATTGACCACAAACAAAAACAACATTTACATGACGAATGGCTAGGCCATTGGATGTTTCATTTCAAATTATACTCTGTTGGAACAGATTTTCAACACAATGTTCACCTCCTATTTACTGCTGTCGATGGCAAACTTCTACAAAATATTGAAGTCATCCGATTTTGTGCACCATGCAATAAGCCCAACACAAAAAACGACATTCTTCTTGTTCCACTCACTCTAAATCAACTGACAAGGCTCCATTTTACAATACTATTACAGCTTAGTTTTCCTTTGAAGAACGAAGCTAATCAGTGGTTCATCAAGCAAGCCAGAGGGGCTTTTTCGGATCCATCAGTTCTTGAGTTTATAAAACAATTCACGATTTGCAAAGACTCCCTAAAGACAAGTTTAGTACTTAAGGCACCTTATGACAATATTTTCAAACGATTTATTCAAGGGCATGTTCACTTTATAAAATCCATTATAAATAACTATACGTTCTTTCAATCTACCAGGACAGAAGATCACCTGATGACATGCAATTGGGAAACGAATAAAGTTATCAAATCACCTATACAGTACACAGGATGGAATGCTATTGACCTATTTGTGTTGACTTATCAACCAGGAACAGCACACTCATACTTGGCATCTTTTCAAGATGTTGTCAGTCAGTTTCGATTTCTAAGCTGCTCCAAACCACCACTACATCCACTTGCTTTTCAAGAGCTTATCAGCATATTCGACATTTATATTTGGTCAGCCCTTATTTTCGTTTCGTTTACACTTCTTTTCTCAATTCGAATCACGGATCCAAATGGCTTTGGAAATATAGTACAAGAATTAAAACAACCAGTTTTTGTACACTACATTAAAATCCTTACAAATATGGGACGAGCTGTATGGAATAATGTATTATCAGTTTTAAAGGTTTTACTAGAACAAGGCGATCCCTTTCCTAGTAGCTTTGGACAATCTGATAAACATCGAATATTAATTGGCTCGTTTCTTATTGTCTCAATAGTAATTAGCAATGCTTATAAAAATAGTAATGTATACAAACTTATTTCTCCAAGAAGCTCAACACCTTATGACAATTTCGACCAGTTGGTTAATGACAGCTTTGAAATATTTGTGAGAATTCAAAGACCCCCTTATTTGGATGCAAGGTCCTACGTTTCACACAATCTAACCGACGATTTTATAAGCTTGGCTAATAATAATTTACTGCGTACTAGCACTCACCTAATATTAACGGATTCTCGCTCCGAACTTTATGCTCAGCTCAGATATTGGATAAAATTTATATCAAACGAGCAAAAAATTAAGGCAATGAAAATCGTGAACAACACAAAACTTCATTTACGATTTATCATCGAGTCTTCAAGATATCTGAAGCAAGTGATTTTACAAAGTAACTGGACAAATGAGGAATACGTAACAGAAGAAAAGTATTTGGGTCCGTTTATGCAAAAGCAGCAGAATTACTTTACTCAATTATTACGATACTGTAACAAGACGGCTTTGCTTTTGCCAGAGAACGTGGGAATGGAAAGTGAATACATGTTACGAAACGTTTACGACATTGATGCGCATTTGGGTAAGGAAGTCGTTTTTAAACGTGCGCTAGGATTTAGACTGCAGGGTATTGTTCCTCCTTACATTGTTGAACGATTTCGTGGAATTGAAATGTCTGGAGTGTTGGGCTGGTGGGGAAAATATGTCAAATCGGTGGTTCCTCGTTCAATTAAGGATGCAGACAATAACATGTTTGATAATGAAATAGCAAAACCACCTACTCTGGAAGGTAATGTTCTTGTGGTGTTTTTACTTGTTGTTTATGGAACAGCTTTGGCTTTTATTCTATTCTGTGTAGAGTTAAGATATATCATATGGTTATTTGTTAAAACACTTTTCCTTAAAGCAAAGCCGAAATATTTAAAAAGCGGATCAAATTTAATTGAGGAATAATAAATATAAATAAAATGTCACAACCTAACAATAAACTTTAATCAAATGACATAATTAAGTATTTATGGTTCTACGATAGCCTATGTACATAATTAAAAATAACATAATTTTAATGTATTTTTTAAACAAACAAATATATCATGTCCATATACATGAAAAAATGTAAAATCAATAACATTAAGTCTAAAGTATATCATTAATATATTTAACCAACTTGTTCTTATCAACAATATTATAAGTGAAGTCCATACTGTCTGTCTGTTCCGAGCCACCTCACCTGATTGGTCCCTTGGTTGTGTTGACATTATTCAAACACGCATTCCCTCTCTCTCTCTTTATGTCTTTATGTATGCATGCATGCATATCCCTTCCTTTTTTCTTTCGCTCTTTTTCTTCGTTTTTCTCTCAACACTGCACACACATTCTACTGCTACACACTCACATACACATATACATACAGTCAAGCGGGAAATTCAAACTACTGCGCTCAGCGCAGTAGATGGCCTTTTTTCTTGTTTTGAATAAATCATCAAAGCAAAGCATCATATTGTAATTTATGACCATGTTTACGGTATGAAATATAAAGTAAATTCCAATCTCTGAATAAAAATAAAACCACAATATTACTATGAATGCATCTGCAGTTCCAGTTGTTGTGATTCCAGGATTTTTGTTAAATGAAAATCTGCTGCATTAAAAAAATATTCTATTCCAGGAAGTAATTTTTTTTACAATGAATCTGTTCATTTAACCAGTTACCGTTGGACCAATGCAAAAAACGAACTGTTTATTGGAATACTTTTAAATTTTAATGTTATCATTTTTTACACGTTTCTAAATAAAAACCGCAACTGCACCTGCTACAACATACATTGTACTCAGAAACATGGAATTTATTACCTCTCAAAACAAAATCTGTTTTATCACTAAATCATCTTATTATGAACTATTTAAGCCATATAAAAGGATGTGTAAACTATAAAATTAGGCATCACTTCCTCTTTTAAATACTTCATGTGAAGTAGTTGAAAAATTTAAAATGATTAAAGTTTTATTTATTCTCGGGTTGGTACTGGGTATCTCCGTCTCTCAGGATTGCTGGCAAACAGGTTGTCAGCCAAATGACTGGGCTACCAAAGGCTGCGATCAATATGGGCGTCAAGAGAAGGGCCGTGAAAGGTGTTGGGATAACCGTGGTGTTGAAGGAAACAAGTATACTTGTTGTACTGGTGGAAGTTCTGGTGACGGTGGTAGTGGTACAGGTGGAGGTAACGTGCATTAACCAAAATTTATTGAAATATTTTTTAAATGAAATAATTTTTTAAAAAAATCTTTATTTAGGATTTGTAAACTTCGATCAATTCAGGAACGCTGTAACCAACAACGGCTATCCCGCACCCAGTCAAGAGCAATATAACAACTTTAACAACAATGCCCGTAGCCAAGGTCGTATTAACTCTGTTCAAGAAGCAGCCATGTGTCTCGCACAATTACTACATGAATCTGATGGTCTCCGTGCAAAGCGAGAATATGCATGTCAACAACCTGGAAACATTAACTGCCCCAATAATTATAATAATCATGGATGTGAGGTACAAGGGCAGTACTACTATGGTAGAGGCTACATTCAGCTTTCCTGGTGCTACAATTATCGAGATGCATCTCAAGCAATTTTTGGAGACCAGCAAAAACTTCTTAATAATCCTGATTTGGTAGCGCAAGATGATTCACTTGCTTGGAAAACTGCTTTTTGGTTTTGGAGTAAAAATGTTCATGATGCTGGTGGAGTACAACAGGGAAAATTTGGTGCGAGTACAAAGGCCATTAATGGTGGTCTTGAGTGCTCAGCTCCGGGAAATCAACAAGCGCAAAAGAGATATGAAATGTATGGGAAAGTCAGATCTGCTTTTGGCTTGTCAGGTTCTGGTGATGCGTCTGGATGTGCTTAAAATTATGTAAAAGATTTGAGTAACTATTAACCACTTAAATTAATTGTAATTGGTTATTAGAATTAAACATTATGAAATAAAAGACATAAAAAAGGTCAAAAATAATTTCTCCAATTTACTATGGCATAACATGAAAATTTATTGTTCCAAAGCATACTAATATCACGTGCACGATAAAACTATCATAATATGTAATCCCTCAACATTTAAAAATTAAAGGAATTATATCGCATGGTTTAATTTATACGTTTGTCTAAATGTTTTATTTGATCTTAATTTTACAAACCATGGTCATTTTTTAAATCACATCTAATTTTTGAAAAATGCTTATTTTGTTAAATGACATTAAATCCATTAAAAAAACTTGTTATGGGTATGGGAATACTGTTGAGAATATTTATTTGAAATGACTGTAAATTATACCAAATAAAATTGTGTGTGCAATTATTTTCACAAATATGCTGATTGAGTTAATTTAAGTGACCAATGTTTTCAAAGTTAAACTTGTGAATTGATGAACTCTTAACAGGATAGCTCAAATTTCAGCATATAAATCAGAACTTTTTTAACAGTTCATCCAAGAAGGTCATAAATCCATCAGCCGGCATATTAATCGAAAGTTTTTTAATGTGTTAGTTTTCTAAACCAAACTAATTTAATTACTACATCATCACACGAATACTTTCTTGAAATAAAGTTAATCTGTGAATACCCAACAAAAAGCGGCTTTTAATTGACACTGAAACGTTCCAGCTCAAACGATTATAAGCCAACCAATAAAAATGACCACAAAATTATTACTGACGTCGATACAAATAAATCAATGGATAACCAACAAGCTGTATAATGGATATGGACCAACGGTTTACTGGGATTCGACAACAAAACAATTCTACTACAACGACCATCAAAAATATTTAAAAAGGTTTCGAACCGTTGTGAATCTTTTCGTATGTTTATTGTTTTGGGGTGGTACTTCTGCGTTCATACTTATTCAGGCAAGGCAAAATCCTAACCAATACTAAACTAAAGAAAAAACATTTGTGACTGCAATACTTGGGTTTTCTATAATTGTACCCGTTATGTTTTTCTTGGATACTAAATACCTAAAAGATAATGTCATTTTTATGAATAAAATTATAAGTTTTTGTTGCCATGAAAACGTCAAATTTCAAACCAAGCAAAATTTCTGGAAGACGTATGTCTTTGATCCATATACTGGGAAATCCGATGTATTAGGCCTTACATATTTGATTTAAGTAGTTGGTTGTACTGTAGTTACATGTTTCCTGCCATTTTTTGTAGTAATTTTGAATTTACCTTTTCTTTCGGGACGCATTGCAGATACAGGGAAAGTTCCCATTTATAATTCGACTATGCTTTGCATTAATAATAAATGTGGATGGAGGTGCAACTGCACGCAATTTGTATACTACTTAAGCTATTTTTGTAGACGGGGTAACCAAATCTTTAAGTGGGTTTCCCAATAGTGTAATTTTTATGGACCCACAACACATTACGAGGTATAACATGCTACGATTACTATTGACCATAGTAAACGAATCTTTTTCAAGTTGGACAGTTTTTGCTTTAGGTGTCGGATATTTTATGCTAATATTGGGTATCACTACATTCAATTCGCTACTACATTCACTACATTCAATTCAATTGGATTTGCTTTGTGACACTATATTCAATTCCATGGCAGATGTACATAATATTTCCCATCTTTGTAATATTGTATTTAGCGGTACCGGTAATATTTTTTGGTTTCTTGGTAACGATTAACACGGAAAGTCTAAAACTTTTAAGAAAGTGGAAACTGTTGTTAGGCTTTGAGATTTTATTGAAGGACGGAAAATCATCTTTTAATCATAAGATTTTGGGTAGAAGGATTTTGTCGTTGAGATGTATATCTATATGTTATGAATCCCTGGGAACATTAAAACGTGCAACGATTACAGATTATTTTTACTCTTTGGTAGAAAATGCTACAAATATTATTTTGGCAAGTACATAGAATGAATAGTTAAATGTGTATGCATATTGCCAAAAAAATCGATTTTAGTTCTTAAAAGGATCCTCGACTTCAAAGCCATTACCCAAAAATAGTTTTAATTCCATTAATGTTTATAATATTTGCACACACATTAAATTCCACAGTAAATTCACCAATTTTAATAAAATGCTTCAAAAGACCACGAAAATTTCCAGAATGTTCAGTTATCGAATCTCTAAGTATTATTTTTTCTCGAGGAGTAATCTTGTCAGATATTCTTCTTCCATTCTGGGCAGCCTTTTGGCTTCACTGGAACCAACCATGGAAACCGTCTTTGGCTTTCTTTCGGTTGATCCCAGAGATAAAACAAGAAGAACACCCGTTTGCTCCACAAACGATATTTCAACAATTAGGGAAAATGCTATTGTTGGCGTTCAACTATTGGATATGGATACTTGTCATAAGGGGTTCAGCATTCGTAGCAAGTGCAATTCAAACCCTGAGCGTGACGATTATTCTTCGAAACTTTGACTTGTAAGTTTAAGAGTATATATTTTTTTGTAGATGTAATAAGTCAATTTGTTCCTTCTATATATATTTTAGCTGCGAAAAACTTTGTACTAAAGGAAATAACAAAAAGGCAACGTACCATCGAGCAAAAGCATTTAAGTTCATCCAGGTCCTTGGTGCAATATTCAATGGGTTTCATAAGGGCCCGCAAATTCTTACGATCATGGCAGCAGATATTTTCACATCTGCATTTGCTTTGTCAATAATAATTACAAACATGAATGTCGATCCAATACTAATTTCAACACTTTTGATGTTGTTAGTAGAATGTTTCATGATAACTGTGGTAATGTTTGGTCAAATGGCAGCTGTTAACACAAAATCCAGAAGTATTTTATTTATGATGAGGACACAAAAAAATCCCCGGTTGCCGACTAAACTACAAAAGTGGGAACAAAAGTTTTTCAAATCCTGTCAGCCAATTAAAATTATGCTTGGAGGAACTAACTTTATAGATCCATCTACCGCTCTTAATATTCTCCAGCTTTCGGTGTCTCTGACGGCAAACGTTTTAATGATGAATAGAACAAATACATCTTGCTAACAGCACGGTAACAAGTAAAAGGATTTATTGTAAAGTTAAATAATAATCCTTCCATTTGGATATTGTAGTTTTTATCTAGTCATTGTCAAGTATATACTTAGCATTTAATAGGAACATAAAATATTAATCAGGTCAATGAAATAGTAAAACGTGGAAAATACAAAATTGAGGCAGATTTACAGCTGATTTAAAAAATCATGTTGCTTCAATTATCGATTTTCCCATTCTGCCCACATTATTACATTACAGTTTTGCCCATAAATATAGTAAACTTTAAACTCTATTAAAATCTTTCGGAGACGCTTAATAGTTGAAGCATCGTCATAAAGCAATGTAAGTATTATACTTGCCACTTGGTAAAAATATATATAATTAATACTTTACATTTCGTATATTCAGCTAGGCTACAATGCTCAAAAACCTACTATGGATTGTGGAAACGTCAATCAACTTCTAAAATTTGTAATTTTGCCATGCGGATTTCTCCAATTTATTTTCATAACTGGAAAAGCGATTTAATCCTTGTGGTTCTCGGATACAAAGTCACTAAGCGAAATACGGCGATTCCGATTAACAAAATCTAATGCTGACGTCGTCATTTGAGCCACGCTTCGATCCAAAATTTATTCAAGCGAGGCTATTCTTAAATAAATAAAGCGTTATAAAACAGAAAATAATGTGGGCATATCAATATACATCATTCCCATGAACCTGAAATGAGCAGACGGTTGTTCCAATTCCTAACGTTTTTGTCCAAAATTATAAGCGTATAATATAATGGGTGAAATTAAAAATCTTTTCGGAACCAACTTAAAGGTTTCTGGTGTACTTCATTCAGTTCCGCTTGAATGGTATTTCCCGGTAAAGCCCTCATATTCTACAAAACTACTACGACCAATAAATGACCAAGCATATACAATTACATTGAATCGGAAGTCATATATCGCAACAGCAACTTTGGGACTTATATTTTTGCAGAGTATTTTTAACTCAAAGTTTACTACTGTCGCAGACACTGTTGTGTATTGGCTAGTGGTCATTTTACTAGCTACTGGAAATTTGTATCATGATTATTGTCTGAAATCATCACCCGAGTTCGCCGTTTTTATTAACGGTCTCATACAATTTGACTACATCTATCCAAAACGGACCCGAAAACTCGCAGAGGTTTCAGTTCAAGAATTTTTAAGTAGGGTCTTTGTTCGAGCTATGTTTCTTTCAGAGTTTCTTATTCCAACATGGGCAGTGTTTGGCCTTAACTGGACTCAACCATGGAACAGATCCTTGGCAGGATATTGGCTCATACCAACACTATCTCAAGAAAACGCAACATTCAGCTTACTCCCATACATTGTAAAAATGGTTGTGCTGTCGTACAACTATTGGATGTGGATCTTCGTTTATAAGGCCCCAGTACTCATCGTCAGCATAATTCAAAACTTTAGTGTTACCATTCTGGTTCAAAATTTGGAAACGTAAGTTTAGGAAACTGAAATAATAAAATGGTTTTCAATTAATTGTCAAATATAACATGATGTGTAGAATTTTCTTAATATTTCAGATTCATTACACTTTGCACCAGAGGGAGCACTAAAAGGTTGATTTACCATCGGGCGAAAATGTTTAGAAACATTCAGTTTCTGGTTGCATTGTTAAATGGCTTTCATAAAGGTCCAATGATTCTAACAATAATAGCAGCGCCAATATTCATTTCAGCGTTTACTCTGACTACGCTCGTAAGGACCTCCAATGTTGATCTCATGTTTATGGCAACGCTGTCTCTTATAGCGGCGGACAGTTTCATGGCAAATATGGTGATATTGGGACAAATGGCAACAATTTACACTAAGTCAACGGCTATCATACATGTAATGACGTGGAAGAAAAATAGTTGGTTGCCAGGAAACACACAAAAATGGGAACGACGATTTTATAAATCTTGCTCTCCATTGAAAATAATTATTGGTGGAGCAAACTTTGTGGATTCTGTTACTCCGCTCCACTGTCTTCAACTTGCTGTGACTTTAACTGCGAATGTTTTGCTGCTCGGGGGTAAAAACATGTAAAAATAGTTGTGTTGCTATTTATGAGTTATCTAATGTAATTTTAATTACAAGTATAAATGATACACAAATAAGCAGCTTTGGTTGAGTATGCATGTTTGGAATTAGGTTTCTAGTTTGTTCTTAGTAGTTTGTAAGATTGCACAACCTTTTTGAACTAACATAATTCATATATTAAATTGACTTGATTTCTGCTAACATTTCCCAAACGGTTTCGCAAATGGGTTCAGCTGTTTCCACTTTTGTTGCATGCATACGTACATTAGCGATATTGCTGTTCAACATTTATGATATTTAAATTTTTATTCTACAGGCTTGAAAAAATGTATAATGACTACATTTATTATTCACAATTAAGTATTCACGGTTTTAATTATCACTGTATAAATTATAGACATGGTTATATTTTAACACTCTCTTACGTCCACGTAGACATATTTGAATTTGATTTGACCATAAAATATTTCATAGCAAAATATACTGAAATGTTCTAGTTCTATTAATAAAGAAATTTATATGACAATCATATTAGTGCTTTTACTGTAAGTTAAAGTATGGTACAACTCTCATTTGCTTTTTGTTAATGCGATCTGACAGTTAAATAAAATATTTGAATTATTCAGAGCGTTTAAATGGAACAATGATAGATTCATGTTTATTCGATCTGTCAGTGGTCTTTCTCAACATTATGTAAAACAGGGCCCAGCATATTCAGCACTGGAGTTGGCCGATTGGAATTATGACTTTTTTATCCTAATTTGGATAGCATTTTACAGTTAAAGAGTCAGCCAAGTCTATTTGAAAATTATGGTGGCATCAAACGAAAACATTTCCATAATATGTAATAAGGCAATTTTCCCCTAAATGCATAAATGGTGGCTTCAACAACCACAAAAAAGCATGTATCTAGAACGGACGCAGTTTCTTCTGAATTGGCGGAGTGATAAACTTTTTACCCAAAGCGGTGGATTGTTGGAGCGTGGTTCCCGATAAAGAAATATTCAGGCTAATATATAAGACTCGGTTAAATTCTATATCAAGTATGTTAGTTTTTCCGTCGACGTCTTTTAATATAAAACAAAAATGCGGGACGTTGTGCTTCTAGACGAGCTAAATATATAAGACTAACAATATGGTAGCAAATAGGTTATTGAGAGTTTAAGGAAACCATTTTACATCTTTTTCTAGTAGTTAAACGATTAATATTAATGCTTACACACTTTAACTTGATACATAGAATTTTTAGGCTTGATTTTGAAAAACTTTAAAAAAAACTTTGGGTCATGACAACAAAAACCAATTCAAGATAAGAAATTGGATTCTACTAAATAGTTTTGAGACAACAAGAAAAATTGGTTAGTATTTAAATATAAGCAGCGCTCGTTTCTTAGTTCATTTGTCACATGTCTTGAACAATGGATTTGGCATGCAACAGAAATTCTCATGAAAATAAAGTCGTCGTAATTTTATCAAATTTACATAGCCGAAAGCAAAGCAAAGTAAGCTATGTAGCTTAAAAAGCCAAACATAAAGCAAAGCCACCTTCGTAACTTATATGTATGTATACGATACTAGAAAACTACTAAATGTATTTGCATCAAAATTAGCAACTACACTTATAAAAGATATTTTTACCAATAAATTCCATTATTTTCATGTGCACAATAACAGACTTTTGGGATAGCCAAAAGCAGTAAATAATCATACCAGTATCTAACAAGTGTTCATGATTATGTTATCTGGATATTTTAGGTGAATAAAGTATACTTAGCAATTGCTTTAAAAACTTGACTATATTTACAGAACACCTAGCTTTGGGCTATTTTTAGGTCAGTACTGCATTATTAGGTTTACATTTGAGTTTGTACTCGAGATATATCATCAATACAAGCATCCGAGTTCACGGGTCTGAATTACAACTCTTATTTATGTACTTTAAGTTATTCCATTGAGCACCATATTTATTCACCAATTTGCCATCACTATTGATTACAAACAATTGGAGATATGTGCGACCAAAATCGATCAGCTTTCATTAGATCGATTACATGTGCCAGTGATTTAATTAGTTCGTGTGGGCTGCTGGCCTTATACTGAAAACCAAATTGACTTATTTATTTAGTAGTCTGGAAAGACTGATTTCGTATAACACAGAATAAAAACCAATGCATTAAATTAGAAATAAACAAAATTGATTCATTCTTAATTTTATGCCAGGTCAACAATATAAAACAAGCAATATAAAAAGTCAAACTAGGTGATATTATACAGCTAGGTTAAAATGTTTCCTTGTCAAAAAATCAAAAATAGTTTCTGAAACCTCAATCAAACTATTGATTTGTAATTGTATTTCTCTAATTTCTCCTCATAAATTGTAAATGGCAAAAGGATTTGATCGTTGTAATTATTGGATACTCAATCGGATATTCAGCATGTTTAATTTAAAAAAGGATTAGGTGAAGAGTATATTTGTACTTGACACACTTTTTGGAACAAGTTCACATTTCATTACTGACTGGTCATTAATTGTTGATTGGATGTCTCAGATTTTTTAAATATATCATTAGCCATTTAAACCTAATAAACCACGACTACAATTTGTATTGTATTACCGTTGAAAATGTGTGGATTTTAGCGATTTCACATCCTTTTGAACCAATACTTCTTCATCTTAATATGCTTCGATTAAGGGTAACATGACCTAAAAAGTTTTGTGTATGGGTTTAGCCGTTGTTCAGAACGTCATTAGTTCTTATATGTTATTCTTCTTTTATTTTAATGTATTTCTTTTTATCACACATAACCCCT
>JAQFZH010002592.1:0-16064 GCA_034695485.1 Entomobrya nivalis | reverse complement strand
ACAAAAGTATTTCTCTCTTTGATTGTTGGGTATACATATGTGGTTCCAATTTGGAAACTGTCGCCATCATGGTGGCTTCAAAGGCTTGTGACCCATGCACGTTATGTGTTTTGGTTCTCAAATCTGACGAAAACTTCTGAGGCACCAGATTTATCGGAAATTACATACTTGGACGGTGCATTGGTTCTAGTTATGATTCCCGGTTTAATTGTAAGGTTAGTAAAATATTGATGTGAAAAAATTTCTTCTACAAATGTGGATTAAAGTATGTTGCACTACTTCTATGTTCTTAGATTTGCCTTATCAGAATTTTGTGACCTGTGTATACTAGTGTGCACGATCACCTTGTGGATTCCGGCAATATCATTTGAAGAAAATATTTCAAGCATTCTTAGGGAAGAAAACGACGACTCAGAGAGCTATTTTGGTAGTACGACTAAAGGGATTCCGCAAGATGTCGCTCTTTTTAAAAACTCAGTGACACGCAGGTCAAACCCATGGCCTATAATATATCAAAATTTTCAAGCGATCCAAATGCTGTCGGAGTTGATAAATAATGCGTTGGAAAGTCAAGTAACATGGCATTTGGCAGAAGGTTTAATATACTATTCAAGCAATGCCAACTTTGTTGTCTTGACGGAGGATATATTCGTGAAAATATACAAAATTGCATTTTTTGTTCTCACCTTCATAATTTTATATACATCTGGAGATATTTGTAAAAAGGTAAACTTATGATTTCAAAATTCTTCGTATTTATTCAGTGAATTATAGTAATTTTGTTATTTCGTTAAATTGACAGATGGAAAGTGTTAAGTCTTGGCTTGCCAAGAAAAATCATATGAAGACAATGCCTATTGACGAAGCATATCTTGTATTGCATGAAATGATTACTAAGGATATTGGCATTAAGGGAAGCAGTGTTTTCACTCTGACATTTTCTCTTGTGGCTGCTGTAAGATATAATTTGTAATATGGGCATTTGTTAAAATAATTGGGAGAGTGTATTTATTAACAAATTATTCTTTTCTTTTCAGTATCTTAGCCTAATCGTGACATTTTTCATAATTTGTGTTCAACAAGCAGACATCACATAAAGTATTCTCTTTTTCAACAAACTGTGATCAATAAAAATAATAGTCGAAACGGCAATATTATTTTATTTTCGTTCTTTATTGATGATGCAAAATTGGTCAAATTGATTGCATACCGAACTGAGAAAACACAAGTGGAGATATGGTTATTGTTTCCAGGATTAGGCGATAATGTTTGAAATGAACTAACAAATGTGAATTCCCTGCTATAATATTTTATCCATACACACAAACGTGCAATTTTGAAGCCATGTTCTGACCATATTCTGAGCACGATCTTATATTATTTTTCCAATGTACGTCAAACGAGTAGCCCACATGTCAATAATTTATATAAGAGATATAAACGGCTTACGGAATGTACTTTGTGGAACCTTTATTTTATATTGGGTACTACATTTTAGCATAATTAAATCTATTAGACAATATATTTTACCCATATACGTTTTATACAAGCTTACCTGAAGCTTATACAGGCTTTGTATAAGCAAATGCTTTAAATAATAAATCTAGGTAATATTCAAGTTTTGTAAGAGTTAAAAAGCAAGTGCAGAATAAGCCAACTAAAATATTGTAGTCATGCAAATTGCTTTCATGAAAAAACTCATTTCAAAGTGTAAGAATGTATTTACATTAAAATTTTGGAGTAAACGTCTCGAATATATTTATAGTGCTTTAGATGTATGCCAAATTGTTGGTGGCTTTCGGAGTTCAACTTTTTATAACTCTTTGAAATCATTTACACTTGAGCTTACTGCAAGCAACTATTATTTAAGACTATATTATATGAGAAGCATCACCGAAAAAAGTTTGTTGGAAAATTACTACATGGTCAAAAAACAAAATTATATGAATTCACATCAGTATTTCGAGTCGAGGTGCTGTAATAAGCAGTTTGTTCTGCAATGTTGAATCATATGTGTGATTATAATGTAAATTGGCAATTGTGGAGAATAAACAGAATATTATTGATCACGCAACGCAAACACCACATTGTTATTATCGCCGAACGCCAGAAAATTCAAATAAAGAAAATCCTACGTCCGATATAAACCAGTCAAATTTAGCTTCTCAAGGTTATTTGCCAATTTCGTAGACTTTGTAAATATTATAAGGACTCTTGCTTCTACTATTTACTTTTCGATTCGAAGAAATGCTTGCGTGTTTGTTTTTATGATAGCGACCATTGACATTATGTTAAAACTAGACTAAAACAAGGTTAGTTCCATTGAAGGTTTTTTATTCATTAAGCTAGCGAAATAATAAAGAAAGTTTGTCCTTTTCACACAAATAATAGTGTGTTCTTTACAATGATTATTGTAATCCTCATATTGACAAAACATGTTTTTATTGTCATTTCCATTCTTCTCGCACAAACAATACTACCTAATAAAAATACAATTTGTGGATAAAAACTCAGGTTACTGTTCTAAAAATGCTTTATTCAACTAAAATATTTATTGATAACATTTCACGTTGTCAATGCGTGTTTTAGTGTAGTAACCTATTATAGGAACCTCTTTCACCAAATAAATTTGTTTTAATTTTGAGTCAGAATTGATAAGTTGTTTCACACACAAGCCCATACAGCCTAATATCATTTTTTGTTAATATCACCTTAACAACAGTTTTCCTAACCCAAAACTTAGTGTTAGTTGTTGTTTAAATCCGAAAATCTTCAAACGTGGCTTAGAACCTGTTCAGGCGAATTAATTTTCGGTGTTGGCAATTAAAAACTATGATTTGGAAAATCGATGCTAGAATATTAAAATTTAGAATGAATCAAACTACGGATACAACACTAGACGATTGCGCGTTTTTAAAACAACGACTTGAGTTGGCAAATTTTATCAAACTCTTTTTCGACTTTGCTTATTACTTGTGTTTGAGTCCATTTCGAATAGTCAAAGATAGAGATAAAGTAGGCTTTTGTAATTTCCGAAAGAACGTTTGGCGACCCCAACAGGTAACACGGAATAAATGTTGATAAGTATTGAATTGCACACATTAAAATCTAACAACTGTTTTGATCATTAAATAATTATTTAGGTCTTCTGTGCAATTCTCCATACATTTTATCTTTTCCAACTTGTTTCTTCTATCCGAAAAAGTGTTCCACAAAATTGGAAGTCGAGTTCAAAAAATCCTACGGTGTATTTCGACATCATTCTTGAATTTTGTACATTTTTCTACAAAACCGTTACACTCAAGCGGTTTTGGTTGAACGCAGATCAATACTTGAAAATTGTAAATTTTGTTATAAAAAATGAAAACATACCTATCAGAACAAACAAGGTACTTCGTAATTTTTTATAAAAAACGGTGATGTTATGCGACTAAATACTTAAAGATGTGTGGGATTTTTTATCTTTGCAAATTTGTTCATTTATGGTTAAATATTTCAGATTTGGATCACCCATTTATTGTGGAAATGTCTACTTGTAATTGGTACAACTAAAGTTTTTCTCTCTTTGATGGTTGGGTATACATTTGTGGTTCCTATTTGGAAACTGTCACCATCATGGTGGCTTCAAAGGCTTGTGGCCCATGCACGTTATGTGTTTTGGATTACAAATCTGACGAAAACTTGTGATGCACCAGATTTGTCGGAAATTACATACTTGGACGGTGCATTGGTTCTAGTTATGATTCCCACTTTAATTGTTCGGTTAGCAAAATACGAATGTAAAAACGTTTCTTCTACAAATGTGTAATAAAGTATGTTTCACTACTTTGATGTTCTTAGATTTGCCTTATCAGAATTTTGTGACCTGTGCATCATAGTATGCACGCTCACCTTGTGGATATCGGCAACATCGTTTGAAGAAAATATTTCTACCATTCTTCGGGACGAAAACGATGATTCAGAGAACAATATTAGTGGTAGGATTACGGAGATTCCGCAAGACGTCGCACTTTTTAAAAGCTCAACGACAAGCAGGTCGAAAAACCCATGGCCTATAATATATCGAAATTTTCAAGCGATCCAAACACTGTCAGAATTGATCAATAATGCGTTGGATAGTCAAGTAACTTGGCATATGGCAGAAGGTCTAATATACTACTCAACCAATGCAAACTTTCTAATCGTGACGGAAGATATATTCGGGAGAATGTACAAAATGGAATTTTTTATTCTCACCTTCATAATTTTATACGTTTCTGCAGATGTTTGCAAGAAGGTAAAACATTTGAGTTTACAAATCTTTGTATTTTCGTGAATTATAATAATTTTGTTGTTTCGTTGACTTGTCAGTTGGAAAGTGTTAAGTCTTGGCTTACTAAGAAAAATCATATGAAGACAGTGCCCGTTGATGAAGCGTATATTGTTCTACATGAAATGATTACAAAGGATATTGGCATTAAGGGAAGCAATGTTTTCACTCTTACATTTTCTCTTGCAGCTGCTGTAAGATACAAATAGAAATAATTATATTTGTTAAAATAAAGAGAACGTATTTTATGTATTAACTTGTTATTCTTTTCTTTGCAGTACCTCAGTCTAATCGTCACATTTTTCATCATTTGTGTTCAACAAGCCGAGATCACATAAAAATTAGTCCCATCTTTAACAAAAGACAACGTAAAGATTTAAAATGACAGTAAAATTAACCATCCCAATTATCTATGTGACGAATTTGATCCAACGTTTTGCATAATAAACTCAGAAGACACAAGCGCAAATATGGTAAGGGTTCCCCGTATTAATCAGCATCTCAAGAGATTAATTAACAAAAATACAAATTGTTTGATATAATTTTCTCTACATAATTCACATGGATGGAATTTTTGAGAGACGTCCTGAGCAAACTTATTTTATTCTTTGAAGTACTTCACACGTTTTACCGCACCTGTCATTTTTTTTCCTGGAACCTCTTACGTTGGTAATAAGTTTTAACATAATTAAATCAATTACAAAAAATTACCTTATCGAGTTAGATTTTATATAAGCTTACCTAAAATTTATATAAGCTTTGTATAAGCAAATGCTTTCTAATTATTGTTGTAGTGTTGTAAGAATTTAAAATGAGGCGCCTAAAAAGCCAACCAAGATATTGTAGTTACATCTACAAATATAAGCTTTAAGAAAGAAAAATATACACAGTTCCCTAAAGTAAATCAGATGTTGAGTATAAAGATAAGTTATATTTCGCTAATTTTTAAATATGGTATTACCGCATAAACGATTTTACTACAGCTTTAAATAAGTTTCCGTAAAAATCTGCTAAAAGAAGCAATCAACTGCTTTGATTGCAATCAAAATAAACTACGACGTACAGAAACATCAAAGACTCTAACTATGGAAGCCTTTAAACCAAGAATAGCATTTGAACTTTGTTTGGCACTATCTATAATAACCAAAGTAAGCGGCGACACATTAACATATAAACTAACTACGGAAAAGATTAATTATGGATACCAATTCGAAAATACGAATAAGAGGATCCACGAACAAAATGACGTAGCAGTCATCGAGGAATACCTGCTAAAACATAACGATGCAGTGACTTCACCAGCCAGATTTGTGGTCAATTTACTCGCAGTTCTCGAACATTTTGCTAACGACAAATGCTTAATTGTAATAAATAACTTTCTTGAGGTTGATATCCAAACAACTTTTCGAAACCGGGTTATTAAACCAGTTTTCGAAAATATCAGCTTCTGGAATAATCAAATGGTGTCCAAATTTTATTAATAGAACGGACTTTATAAGAACTAAAGAAAACGTTCCACCTACAAAGCCAAACATGAAGGGACACATACAGGTTATATTCATTATATTATGTATTGGCCTTTTACTTGCCCTGATCAGTTTAGTTGGAGAAGTAAGTGGATTTTTTTGCAATGTTTAAAAGCCCTCTTCCTGTTCTGTCGTGTAGTTAGTTTTAATTTTATATTTAAATTGACAATGAAGGAAACATGTTTTAAAACTTGGTGTGTAAACGATATATGCGTATATATGTATTTTTATAAAAATTGGTTTCCTTTTCATTACATGTTTGGGTATCAATAGTTTAAATAACCGCTGTAACCGATGTTGTGTTAGTTAATAAAAAATCAATATGCTGTAATACGATTTCGACATGTGAAACGAGTTCTGTTCGATTTAATATCCATTAAAAAATATAATATAGAGGGTTTTCGCGTTAACATTTTTATATTAATAGTTCCCTCTGTAGTACTAAGGCTAATAAAATGGGTTTAAAGTAACAAAGTTAAATAAATAAAGTTAATTAATATTCCAAGATTGTATTTGTTACACAAATTTCAGATTTTCTTGGTTCAATTTTTTAACATGAGCATGCTTACATTCACACAAACCTTATTGATTTGTATTAAGAAATTATTAGAAAACCGAACCAGAAAAACTTCTAAGAATTACTCTTACAGAAAAAATCATCGAGATGAAAAACGTTCATGTACATTAGTAGTATAGAAAATATGGTATTGTGTCCACGCAATAAGGGAAAGGGTTTTATTTTCAGTTGATTGCATGTACAGGGGGAAAAACGATATGATAATGTAGAAGTTTATGATACGGTGTGATTCATTAAATAAATCTAATGAGTATCATTGCATATAGTTAGTTAGTTAGTTAGTTCCCTCAAAGGGGATTTTATTGGACGGTTTTGATATCATTGCATATATAAATCGAGCAAAGTGGTCCAGGAAAATATTCTTCGTTCCTTTAACAATGTGTATATGCCCAATAGAAATGCATGATGCATTTGGGATCAATGCGTGTATTAACATGCATTCAGTCCAGCATCAAAACCGTTTCTGTATTGTACATTCTCCCACGTATACTAATATGTTAAAAGGAAAATTCATGCGCTAGCGCACAATCAAAATACAATTTTGTATCATTGCATATATAAATCACGCAAATGGACCAGAAAAAGATCGCTATTCTTTTAACAATGTGCGTGTGTCCAATAGAAATACACTATGCATAATTGTAGTGTTATTTTGGCTTCTTATTGTTCTTGTGCGCCGTGGCAGTTTTTTGGCTTCATTTGGAAGCATTTTTTGGACATTATTGAATGTGGCATCGTGGATAGTAGTTGAGTGAAGGAATGTGTGGAAAGAACTTTTATTATAGTTTGTTGTGATTTCCATATTAAAAAAGAAGATTAAATTAGATTTAAAAAATATTATTAGTGAATAATTGCAGTTTAAGTAATAATTCAGTGGGGCAAATCTTCAAAGTATTTTTTGTTTGCTTTAAAAATCCACGAAGCACAATCAACAATCCATTTCTAAAAAGGTAAAAAAATAACTTCTTGAACTGAAAACTTACAATGAATTGAAAATAAGTATTTTAAAAGAGCTCAAAGCAGTTTTTTATTTTGTGTGCGTTTATTTTCCTTAATTACTTTTTTGGTGCTGGTGTTGGTGCAAAGTCTGCTCCTGCTTTTGCCCCAAGTCATTCCCAGTCAGAAACTTCTCAACCCCACCCTGAACCCACCACATCTCAACCTCCAATACTTACCCCACAAGGAAGTCCAGCCATCTTGGATATGGAGCAACAGCAGCAGCAACAACAACAACAGCCAGAGGATCAGGACGGAGGTAGCAGAAGTAGTAGTGGCAGCTATGGAGGTGATGATAAAATGAGTGAGCCAGATTTTTTTGAACATCCAATTGGCTGCATTAAAGATTTTGGAGGTTCAGCAGTAAAATTAGCTCGGTTTTGAACTATTGAAGACCCAACTAGTTCTACTGTTCACTTTAGAAATAACAAAAGAGAAAATAGTAATTTTTTGGTTAAAACTCACACTACATGAAAACATAGCACATTGCTTTAATTATGGTTAATAACTAATTATAATTGAAGCAATGTGCTAATAAACATAATTTATTAGTACACTCCAGGTACCATTTGCGACTTAGGCCACGCCCACAATTGAGCCTATATAGTCACAACAGACCTTGGAGCCTCCGTCCACCACATTACCACTAATATTTAAACTTAACCTAAACTAACCTAAACTAAAAACGAATTATAAGTATGCATGCATATTGCGTTTAAAATACGCAATTAAAAGTATAGGTTTAAATTGCCTGTACTTTTCGTTCATTAAAAAAGACTTATGTAAAACATTCATACACATGTCTTTTCATTTTCATCATCATCATATTTTTTATGCACATGCACATATATGAAAATGCACAAAAAACTCCTTTCCGATTAGCATTGACATGAAACCATATTCATTATACTAATTACATTAAATTTTTTGTGAAAGGGGGCCGGCTAACTGATTAAATTCATGAAATCTTAAATAACTAAAACATCTAACACCCGATACATTTGGTGGAGTATAGAGTTTCCAGTTGATGCTCGTTTCTCAGGATAATCAGTGCAAATTAGGTGAACGAACGTCAATTGAAGTACCTTTAATACAAAACAGTAGTCGAATTTATTAAAGTCAATTAAAAATAACCATTAACAAAATCAGTGGTAATTAGAAAGTAATATTAATATTCCAACAAGACTTCAGGCTTGAAAGATGCTACTTTGCTGAGAGCATTAGAGCAAGTCTGTGTTTGAGTGCAGGAGATGGTAAGAGCTTTTCTTGCAGACTGGAGATGTGCTTTAGTTCACACATGAGTTCCTCGTGGAAGAGGTATCTCGTCCACCACCGCCAGACACTCACCAAAATAGGGTATTTTGCGACAACATTCATGTACCCATTATTCGTAGCTAAAAGTAAAATATCCGAATTTGACTTGCCTGACACCCAATAACAACTAAATCTCGTTACAAAACTGGAACATTGTCATCCTATGTAAGAACTAAGCTAAGACACCGGTGGAACATAATAAATTGACTGATTAAATTGTACACGTGTGTAACTTAAGTCTTTTAATATTAAGCGAAAGTATTAACTTTATACTCAGTACGGCGGCCAATTCTACTTGAGATATAACCAGCTTATGAAATATATTTACTGGAGCTTTATATGTCAGTAAATACGTTTTAGCATGATTGAATCTATTAGACTAATATTGTTTACCGATGTAGATTTCGTATAAGCTTATATTTAATAAGACAATGCTTCATATGAAAATTCTATTAGTTTTATAAGTATTGTTTGAGCTTAAACTTGAAATATAATTGAAATAGTTGGCAAACTATTTGGCGCAGGATATTTCCAGACGCTTAATTAAATATGGAAATCACTCCGATGTCGGGATCCATGCATATTCAAACACATTTTTAAACCTAATATTAAGAGGCTCGTTTCCTTAACAGAACAGATACAAATACAAAATAGTCCGTCCCGCACAGCAAAACATGAGGGGACATACATATTCATTATAGTTGGAATTGGCCTCTCGATAGACCTTCCGCAGTTTATTTGGAGAGTTAAGTGGAATATTCTTGCAATATATGAGATCCCAGTACATTTTACATTGTGCGATAATTTTTAATGTAAAATCTAAATTTACATTAAAACGATCAGTGCCATAATATTCAATAAAATTGTTTAACATCTGGATTAAATATATTTGTAATCTTTTACTTTTTAGCAAGTTAAAAGTCAACACAATGCAATACAATTTAAAACAACAACAATAATGTACAAGCTTTAATAGGGATTATAGTATAAGTAGAAATTTGTGTAAGACCGCAGGCAACGTTTCTTTCGTTACAAAAAACGCATTCATGTTTTCGTTTATAATTAAACATGTTAAACATTTAACAAACAACATTTTTTGAACTAGATATAATTAAATGTTAGAAGCATTGTAATTGTGTTTTGTAGCATATCATCACAAACAAGAATACCCAATCTTGACGTCACAACGCCATATGGCCCCAGCTTTGCGCCAATTACTAAAGGACAACTTCTGACAATTCCTTTGGCACACGAACCTTTGGCATAAGTTCTTAGCTTTTGATGAATCCATTTGCAATTTTTTCTAACCATGCCTGCATGCGATGTCAGTACAATAGCTATACCATAGGATAAAATAGTTCCGAAAGGAAAAATAATAAATATTACTTTCTGAACTTTTCCCCATAGAGTAAGTGTTGCGTAAGTTGCAAACGAACATAAGAATATTCCGAAGAATAAAACTACGGTAAGGAATTCAGACAATACTTCATTAGCGAAAATCATAATATATTGTGTAATTCTTAGTCGACTGTGAAGGAATAGAATCGAATTCTTAGAATATCCAAAGTTAATATGACAAAAACTGACTTTACTGCTAAAATAAATTATGTTCTCGATTCCAGAAAGCAAAAGTAGAATAATAGAGATAAATACCGAAGAACCATATACTGTTTCTAAACCGTATATTATGGATGCAAATATTTTGACTAATTTGCTTGTTCCAAAACAAACTTGCAAGGGACACCAAGAAACTGCAAATGGGGTCACGAACCAACAAAGGGACACTATTGGCGCAACCCTAGCCATAGCCCAAACCATGACTTTAGTGAAAGTGTAGTGCTTTGCTACTGTGTCAGATTTCTTGCTTATTGTATTTAGTGACAATTTTCTCAGTTTACAACACTCTGTTATTAAACGTTGTAAACACCGGTGCTTAGTACTAATTAAACGGTTAGTTGAGTTTAAATTAGCAAAAGCGCATGCACATATGCCGTTCCACGCTACCTCTTCAAATGGTTTCCGTTGAAATGAGTTCCATTGGCTGTATATGTATATCAACCTAAGTAGGAAGTAGGGGAAAAGAAATCCACTGAATGTAAATATGGACCGACGAAATACTTTGGAATATCTGTGTTTGTACGTAGGGGAATCTTTGAGATATTTTATTTATCAAGGTAGTAGGGAATGGGTACGTAGTTTTGGATTTTGGAATGAAACCTAAATATAGCTTCTGTTAACGACATTTTAGCGATTGTGAATATATTGTTGTATAGTCACAAGTTAGCTTAACTGCAGTACTGGCTACAAATTTACGAGTTTCAGAAAGGTATTTATGAAATTTACAATGCTAAATCAATTTACGGTTCAAGATTTCTCAGTTGGAAATTTGTTAGAATTTTTATGTATTGTTTAAATTATTTGTTTTGTGTGGTTTTGAACTTGATGTCTTGTCGTGGGCAGAAACGAACTCTAAATAGAAAACCATTTATTACGTACGCTTGCTAAACCATTTATTGACTCTGACTATTTTTAAACTTCAATTAATTTGGTAGATATTCTGTAGCTTTAAAATGTTTTTCGTGAAGCTATATTATTTAATCATGTATTCGATAGATATTGCATAAGCTACTTGCACAGTCACGATGGATAACAAAATTGCAATTTAAAAGACAATTGAATATAAAACAAAATTAATGTGTTTTAAAACGAGACAAGTATAAAAGCTAGGGTTATATGATGGCGATCGGCAAACCTTGTAAATTGAAGTTCATTTTTGTGGATAACTATTCATTTTATGCTATCAAGCACGTGTAAGCGTGATACAGCTCAGGTATATTTCTAACAGTTGGACAAAAATGTCAAGGGTCAACGTTTTGTGCTTTATATATTGCTGAAATCAATATTCGCACATAACTCATTCTATAGATTTTTACGGTTTAAATGTATTTGCTTGCTGTGCTTAGTTGACAATTTGAAATTATTTCACCTTAAATAAGTCTAACGTAAAATTATTTTTTTACACAAGGAGTGCTAAGTTAATGCTACCATCAAACATTGCATGGCGGCAAGCTTAAAATCCGTAGTTAATATTGTGGAGGTGATTATGCTTGAAAATATATTATTACCGAAAAACGTTTTCTGTTTTGATGCTAACGATCATATTCAAATAAATCAGGCTCAAAAATTTGATTACATCATTTCGCATTTAATTAATTATTGAACCTATGGAGGGCCCCGAAAAACAAATTTCTTATTTATTATATTTGCTTTTTGTCTTAATCAGTACTTTAGAATATCAGCTATGGAATAAGTCCATTACTAAATGCTGAATTTTGACAACAAAGGAGGGCAAATTATGAAAATAAAATGTATTTTGCAAAGCCCAGCTTAAAAGGAACCAAAGTTAGTATTCCGTTTATTTAAACGCATTTGTGATTTGCTTAGGCAACACTACCAACCACCGATGTGCTTGGATACACTTTAGTTCTGTTATTTGGGTTTGAGGCATGTCTTGAAATGTTTACTCAAATCTTCAAATTTTAAATCTAGAGTTTCCAAATGTTTAATGCTGTCCATCCATAATATGAATACTGATTGTTCATTACTTCTTACAAAAAACTTCAAAAAATCTACGACACAGTGCACCGATGGCTTTCATATGTTTAAAAATCATTCCACTTTGCTCACCAACAAAAATGGTTAAAGCAATGGCAAGTCCATAACTTAATATAATGAATATCGTTTGCGTGTGTCCCTTCATGTTTGGCTTCGTCGGAGGGATCTTGTCTTTTGTTCTAACTAAGTCCGTTCTGTTGATTAAGTTGGGCCACCATTCAATTATTCCAGAAGCTGATATTTTATCAAATTGGTTGAATAACGAAAATGGGAATAAACCACTCAATTCAATGTATAAATATGGGCTCGAATACTCATAGGCACCAATATCAGAGTGACGTCCGGAATTGATAAGGCTTCTGGAAATATCCTGCGCGAAATAATTTGGCAGGACCCATGCGGATTTATTGCACTTACGCATATCTTTTACGATTAAGTCCTTTTGGTTATTCCAGAATCTCAGTGTTAGGGAACTCGTCCAAACACTTGAATCATTTAAAAGCGTCCATAAGGGTTCCAAGAGGTGTATGGGTTCAATAAATATTTTTTGTGTGTCGGGATGAAATTGACTGTTTTCAAAAAGCTTGTTCTGCATAGAACTACGATCATTCTCAAAGCTAGACGATACTTCGGAAACTCCAAACAAAATAAAACCGTTGTACGACATCACGAATTGGTGGGGATCCAACCCTTGTAACCCCCAATCAAAGCCAAATAACATTACACCATAATTAAATCGAATAATTCTGCTGAATATTTTAAAGTTATCTTCGATAAGCTCGTCCATTGTTAAGAAATTAGCTGTCTGGGCGACACAATATTGTAAACATTTTCACTTTTGAAGGCATTGCTTATTACCAATCCAGCCAGAAGTAACCCACAAATTATTAACTTTAATTTTTTAACAGTTTCACTATTTGTTGGAAATGGGTCGCCTTGTTCGAGCAGAACGTTAAATACACTCTGCAAGCTTGACGAAAATGACCGTCCTGTAAGATGCTTGCTACTAAACATAATAAGAGCCACAAATATGAAAAGATATATCCATATCTTTGTCTCAAACACAGTCACTATTTGCAAAAATGAGATTGGTTCGAGTCCTCGAGATCCACAACTCACGATCTTGAGTTGTCCAAATTTAAATTCAATTTTAACTTGTTGGCCGACATCCTCATCAAACACTCGGAGCTTCAATTCTCTTTCAAAAAGAAGTTCCTTAGGATTGTTCCAACTGACATTTCCAAGAAGATCCTTAAATATAGATGCATAAGCAAAAGCGAGCATTTGTATTTTATCCGGATAGCTCACTTTTATTCTATTAAAAAATTTCAGTGGGAATTTGACTGCCAAATTTTCTGAATTAATAAAATGGAATATTTGTACATCCAAGCTGTACTTAGAAAGTGGTGAAACATCAAATATGCCAGGAGCGAGCAACTGATTTCCGGCTTTATCGAGAAACTTGATAAACTCAATACTGAGACCTTTGAAACTTATAGGCTGTTGTAAATAAGCGTTTGAACAATCATGACAAGTGAAAAATATTTTCAAATTTGTTACCTGGCAACTCAGATTTCCAACTATACCATTCTTCGAACATTTAACGTAACCAAAAAACATTCGGTCAGTCGCTGGGTCAAAGTATGATGCATCAAGTGGAAACCTATGTTTTCCATATTTCTGCCTCAACATCCAATTAACTATTGCAACAGCATTATATTCATTCAACGTCGTCGTTGTGTCCATCACAATGTTAATTTTAGGCATGCTGCTTGATATGGTATGAATCTCAGAACACTCCCAACAGCGAAAAATCTGGGTATGTTTCCCAAGTTGGAAAAGTTTGTTTGGCATAAACAAATCTATTTGTACTTCACACGACCAGGGTTTTGATGCTGATGAAAATTTAACCGGGTTTAAACCAACGCAATATCCAGTTCTGGCAGAAACAGAAGACATAGCTGTAAAATGTTCTGAAATGTGGCAGTTGAGAATAATCCTGTGTTCTTCATGCGAAGTGTGATTGCCATTTATCTCGATCAAATATTCCTTTGAGGCCCATAAAATTATTAAGTCCTCATAATCAACTATATCATCAGGATCTAAGTACAATACAGAATTCACTATTACCAATCCGAATCGACGTAGAATTACTGGCACGAGATTAGTCATTTGGATGTCAGCTCCAAGAAAATTATTTATTGCAATCAAGCATTTATCGTTGCCAAAGTATTCGAGTATTGAATGTAAGTTTTCTACAATTATTGGTCTGGTTGGTGGGCTTTCTGCATTGTTGTGTTGTAACAAGTACTGCTCCATAGACGTGTCGCGGTTGTTAAATTTTTCAAATGAATCTTCAGAATCGTATTCGGAATTAACCATTATGGTTCTTAGCATGGATGTTCTTTTGTCACAATTTATGTAATTTATAAAATGCACCATCATGAACAATTTGAATGTTGAGATTGCCATGAAAGCTTCCATGGTTTTATATTTGAGTTAAAAACTGGTAATTTGTCGTTTTTTATTTGTTAATTGGCTGGCCTAGGCTCATTGGATGACTGGGTTCAAATTGCAATGTCTATTCGCTTTTCTAGTCGATTCTTTTAAATCGTGGTGATAATTTGCGATTTGAGAATTTATAAAAATAAAATTTTGACTTTTTTAAATGTCTTAACATGCGGATTGGACACCTGAGTTACTTTAACTATTACAATAACATTATGTGGGTTGCTTGCATAAAGTTATGGTCTATTTAATATTAATATTTTACAACTGAACTAATTACGCTAAAACGTTTTGGTTTAGACACAATATTCTAGTTATTTATTTAACTAGTTTCTTTGTGTAACTAGTAAAAATTGATGTCATGTCATTTTTGGACTAAAAGTATTGAACAAATATTTCCTAAAGCGCGCTCACAAATTTAAAAAAACAGATGAACAAGATCTATAGGATTCGAATGGTATGTATAATATGGTAATATACAATTATTCTGCATCAGTGCAGTGGAATTTAATTAAATTATAGTCAGAACAAGTCTTGATAAATCATGAAGAAAATACGTAGATGAACGAGACGAGTAATAGTAAAGACCTCCTCCTTCTGACCCCATCCTGACCCATAATTTGTTTTCAACCAACCCTTAAAAGCCTACAAAAATTACATTTCAAATTAATGTCCGATAATGCACAAATTGCTTGTTCGTATCTTACGTTTAAATTCGTTCGAAGAAACATCTTCAGTCTCACGTTACCACCATTTTCATTGAATAATTTAACCTAATTATTTGGAAACGTCGAGGAATAACTCAATTTGATCAACATAGGGAAATTATTTATTTTAAGGTTCAATTTGCTTGCAAAATTTGCATTGAGTTATAAGAATCCGTTACCATCTGACTACCTAAACTGAAATGAGTAATACCATTATTTTTTTCTATCTTCATAATCATTTATATTAGTCGTCGAATCAAATAATTAGGCATTTACTTCGGTGTAAAAGCTTTGACCTAATTAATTTAAGCAAATAAACGTGATAGTCTTTTGATTTGCACGTGACACAAGCTCACGTTGCATATAGTTCTAGCATTATGAAAAGTTTCCCTATTGCCATTAATTTAGTAGTTGAGACTATGCTCCGACACAGAAGTGCAATACCTTTCACTGGTCCAGTCACTTACCAAGTTGCAGGTATATTACGAAAATTCCTTCCAGTGAAATTTGGC
>JAQFZH010002591.1:0-16067 GCA_034695485.1 Entomobrya nivalis | reverse complement strand
TGTCAAGTAATTCTGTGTATGCTTTTAAAATGTAATTTTTAACCATCCTGTGTGCCTGTGCTTGTGCTAAACAATACCTGTGCCACAGATAAAAATAACATTGAAGAAAAAAAGAATAAAAGGTGATCAGAATGCTTTCCTTGTAACGTTTGTTATAAATCATTTAAATTTGAAGATCAAGGTGATCAGAATACTTTACTTGTAACGTTTGTTATATATCGAAGATCAAGGTGATGTATGATGATTGATGATCTGCGTATGCACATTGCACAATGCACACATTCTGATCTCTAAAAGTAATCCTCCATCAATGGCACAAGTAACTTTATTACTTTTTTTTAAATAAGTACGCCGGTACATTTGAAGGTGTAGGCAGTAATTTAATGAATTTCATAACAGTTATGCAGACTGACTGGTGTAATCTTGATTATTGATTGGAGGTCTTAATTATCTTGTCAGTTATCAATACAGTACATTTAAAATTGTAACCTGTTACGCCTGCGTATATACTTGTACTGTACATGTACATTCAAAATTTTGCTGATCATGAAGTAAGTATAGCAGTGCGTAACTTGTAACCCTAATAAAGAATGAATGACAAACAAAAATACACCATTTAAGTTTTCCCTGGAAATCCCCTTAATATGGACACATTACCCCCAGTCTACCATCGAGATGTATCATATTTCCCCAATTTCAATGGCCTAGAGGTTTTGTCCAGTACTGTCCATTGTCCATGTCTAAAACTATGGAAATTTCCACAGTGGACAAAACTGAACATGTTCATTTTAGACGGACGGGCGTACACTGTTCAGTCAGTACTTCTTATTGTGATTGCATGTTGTGTATGTCTCTATGTCGGTCTGTGTGCATAATTCAAAAACGCTTTAACCTACTGACCTGAAATTTGGTGTACAGGTACTTTGGGGAACTAGTAAGAAGCCTATTGATTTTCAGCCAAATCGGACTAACAACGGTATTTAAGTAACGGCCAAACATGCTATTTAAATGGGCAAAATCTTTTAGAGAAACAGACAAATAACTATGTCATGCTTTATAAATGGGCCAAAAAAATTAACTTTTTTACTTCCGACCTTTAAAAATCAGTAAAAAGTACTTAAAGCACTTCTTTATATAGTACTTACAGTACTAGTTAACTAATTAAACCGTTAAAATTATTCTGCGTTCCAATATATTATGCATGTTATGATTTAGTCCCAAATGCACCTCGTGCCAAACGTGTTATAACAGACGACGTGCATATTTTTTATGTTGCTTGAAGCTTTAAAACTTCTACTTTATTACGTAGTTTCTACAGAGATCCCCAAGTTTCTCAAGCATATCATCATCGGGTATTACCAATCAGACAAAGTCGGTTTCGGTTACATGGCGAAACCATTATGGATTGGCAAGCTTTTACTTCACAAGCCACCGATACCGACTGTAAAATTCTTTTATTATGTAACTAAATCCATTAATTACTACCCACGAAATGCATTAATTGGAAGTATCAAAACAATTTAATTAGAGGCGCGGGTGTTTTTTCTTCACTCGGCCAAGAAAAATGCTGACGATGAGTACAGTCGAGTAAAAAGTAAACTATGGTTTATTTGCGATAAAATATACATATAAAAATACATGTTATATAAATAGTTTTTTTTAGAATGAACAATTGTTGGTTTTTTGAATACCGTGAGAAAAACATGTCTGCAATTGATAGTACGTACATAATTATTTATATAAATTGCTAATAACACTGCTTGGATTAAGTGCATACCGAGAAGCTCTCCACTTATCTTAACAAATAATTATTGCATATTAGAGTCACAAATCGGTCGAAAACAAATTATAAGGATGTATATTGAACAAACTAATATAAAAAAGGTGGGTTAAGTGTTGTTTATTAAATGTTTTGAACGCTGAATATTTTGCTGGTTTTTTCCTCTCCCCATTAAAACTAAATTATTAATTATACATCAAAATAAATTTCGTATGCTAAACTTACACATAATCATACATCCATGTCCACGTGTGGAACTCCGTTTTGATTTGAATATCAGATGACCATATAACCTTATTCGATATAGCGGTATGTACTACTGACTTAAGGTTATGTAAAATTGTTCTTCCAGTTTGTTCTCCTTTTGCATCAACGTCAATATGTATAAATAGATCAAGGTTTATAATTTATAATAATAAAGTTCAGCATCGAAAAAGTAACGCGTAATATGGGTCAAAATAATTTCTTTCAAATTTTGTCTTTTTGCAGACTAGTTTCCTTATTTTTCTTAGTTAAAACAAAATGCATGGTAATCTTTGTACCAATTAACCTTGCAGTTTTAGCACCAGACAAATTTCGGTTTTTGCAAAAGAGGTAAATACTTGCGTAACTCATGATTTAGTTTGTTCTCAAATAATAGCATTGTAAATGTGGATTTAGGTGTATTTCAGACAGAATTTTAGTCTTAAGGAAACCATCCCTAAAATAGGTACCCTAAATTAACACAGAGGAAAGATTTTTAAATTTAGATTTCAAATTATTGGATGTTGGGTTCGTGTGAAAATATTTTTACTGAGACATCTGAAACCAGACAATACGTTTTTTTTGATTTTTTTCAGTAATTAAAACAATTGAAACTTTTACGTCAACCACGTTAATTTCAAGACTACTTTCCAATGTACTCGTTATATGGACCGACCATACCATATAAGAGTTTGCTCAGAAGGCCAATATCATCACAAGTTCGCAGTTTGCTGTCCCGAAACGAACGTGATTCCTTTCTTGACCTTTATAAAGTATTGATAAACCCTTTTTGCTCGTTTTGTTTAAATCGTTTAAAAAGTCAAGCATATTTTCGTTTTTGTTCAACATCTTTTCGTATCGATAAATTTTGAGAAAGTTAATTTTCAGACGTATTGGAGAAATCAGGATGACAGGTAAAACTTTATTGTTTCCGTTTATTTGAGGTTACAAATTGCCACTAAAACCATTCTGAAAAGCAGTAGGACTATTTTTTTGTATATCTGCAAAAAATGTAATAGAGCAACTTAATGATTTCCTTACGATACTTTAACAAATTCTGTGGTGCTTTACAGGGCTCAAGGAGCAAGCCTGGGTGACGTCTGCAGTATTTGAGAAGGATGTTGAAGCAGCACTAATCACGTGTTATTCTTTAAGGAGAGTTTATACAAGTCGTAAAGTGGTTGTGATCGCCTCCTCAAACCTCTCTTTGAATTCAAGGTTAATTGATAACTTTAAACTGTCAACAATTATTTAAATTTCTTTTATAAAATACTAAATCAAACATTTTATACAGGCAAGCCCTTACAACAGGATTTGATTTCGTGTTTTACCTGGAAGACGACCTCAACTTTGCCAATTTAGAACTAGAGGATTTTGCAAAGCTGTACTCGTTTTGGGCTCTCCAATCTTTCGACAACTGTGCCTTCGTTCCTCCCTCGATGCTTGCTTTGAAAAACTGTGACGACATTTTCTCTGAGGATACTGATACGATTGTAATTGACAATACTGACAAAAATGCTTCTGTGTTTTTGTTTAGGCCCTCTGTTGAGCATTTCAAGGCCATTAGTACAGCACTATCAGGACATGATAAAAACGGTATGTTTGTATTCAATACAATATATGCGTTTGTCTTAAACATTGTAATTGGTTTAAAAAATAATTGTTTTAATAACTATTAATACGCATTTGATTGAAACCACTAAGATTTAATTCCAAAAACAAAATTTGCTTGGCTAACGCTTCATTAATTAATTACTCTTTAAATAGGACACGGAATTTGTAATTTTTCTCTCTCTTTCTCTTTTTCTCTTTAAATTTTGTAATAGGACACGGAAATGGATTTAACTTCAATGTCTGGATGCAAAATCAGTTCAAAGAAGTGGGCCATCTAAATGGAAAGTATAATGTTTCTATGGAAATGGGAAAACAATTGATCGGGTAAGTATAGTCGTTTGATACATTTTTTAATTTCTAAACAAAATACGCGTACTTTCAACTGACAAATTCATATATTCTTGTAATGTGGCAAAACTATGTCGCTGCCGTGTCAAATACCGTCAGTATTGTGTAGACATTAGATATATACAGTACCAGACTTATGCATTCCCATAAATATGACAAAATACATTCACAAAATTATCAAGCTTTATGATTTATTACACAAATACAGTGCACAAGTTCGAAACTTCATGTGGACATTCAAATATTTGTCATCAGAACTATCTTCCAATTTACCAATTACCATGAATAAACTAGTTAACTAACTAACTAAAATAATTTTAGTGCCTTGAACAATCTCATGATGACTGTTGTGTTCGATATTCTGATTTTTAGGTCCGCAGATGATTTCTGTATGGTAAACTTGAAAAACTTTCCGAAAGAATGCGATATGGAGGATTTAAAAGAAACAGGGACTCTCGAGCGACTTATAGCTAATCATTGGTTTAAAATCAGGAAAAACGATGTTTTGCCGCTGATCAACCAGTCCACAAAGCATGCGATAGTAGACCATTCTTTGAATTTACTCGAGCAGCAGAACGAACCCATTGCAATTGTTGGAATGAGCTGTCGTTATCCTGGTTCTAACAACTTGGAAGAATTCTGGAATTTATTGTTTGAGGGGGAAGATGGTACTGGAAATCCACCTCCATTTAGATGGCTGCGCGACCAGGATTCCAAAGTCATTGCTGATTTAAGAAAAACGAATGCTGGATTTCTAAAAATTCCTGTTGATGAGTTTGATGCGAAATTTTTTGGTAAACTTACTATCAAAAATTTCAAAATAAATTGTTTTTTCAGAATTTTTGAAGTAACACTGAAATTGTAAATTGAACAGGAATTTCTCCAAAGGAGGCCCTATTTATGGACCCTCAACACAGATTGATGCACGAACTTGTTTGGGAGGCACTAGAAGACGCTTGCATTGATCCAACAATATTGCAGGGTACTTTAGGCTCCATTTTTATGGGCTCATGGACAAATGAGTACAAGGACATACTCAATGAAGCTGGAATCCAAGACTTTTACCGTAAATACGTTGGAAATTCTATTGGGGCAGCATCAGCGAGACTGTCGTTCCTTTTGGGGTTAACTGGTCCCAGTATCGCTACTGAGTCTGGATGCAGTGCAGCTATGGTGGCTGTGCACTTGGCATGCAAAAGTCTTCAAAATAGAGAAACTAATTTGGCTATAGCTGGTGGGGTTAATCTTCTTCTTCGTCCTTATGAGAAGGACATGTTGTCGGTTGCAGTTTCTCCGGACGGTCGATCTAAAACGTTTTCCGAAGATGCGAATGGATTTGCGAGAGCAGAAGGGTGTGGAGTTCTCGTTCTCAAACGATTTTCGGATGCCATAAAAGATGGTGATAACATTTGGGCTCTTATTCGGGGTTCAGCAATTGCACAAGAAGGTGTGTCGTCTAGCATCGGGACACCCACAGTACACTGCGAGTCTCTGGCGATGGAAATGGCATTGAAAAATGCTGGAGTTCGTCCAGAGCAGGTATCATATGTTGAAGCTCATGGAACAGGTACGATTGTTGGAGACCCACTGGAGGTAGCTGCCATTGCTAAGGCTTACAACTCACCAAAAAGAACTCAACCATTAATCATTGGATCTGTGAAGACGAATGTTGGTCATACTGAGTCCTGTTCTGGGATAACTGGTATTATGAAAGTGGTGCTTTGTATGCACCACGAAGCAATTCCAGCTCACAGGAACTTTACCAAGCTCAACCCAGCAATTGATTTAGAAGCCGTTCCAGCGGTACTTCCAATGGAGCGTTTGAAGTGGAAGAAAACCATGGGAACTCCAAGAATAGCAGGGGTCAGCTCATTCGGTATAACTGGCACAGATGCACATTTGATCTTAGAAGAGACCCCAGACATCTCATCTAAGCCTGTTCTCACTTTGGACAAACAAGTTGACCGACCTCTTCATGTATTAAAATTGTCCGCGAAAACAAATGAAGCTCTAATGACATTGTTGGAAAGTCATAAACAAAGTTTCGAAAAAATCAAGGATTCTTTTGCAGATGTGGTATATTCCTTAAACACTGGACGTGCTGACTTCAACCATAGGGCAGTGATTCTAGCCAATTCTAATGAGAATGCAATTACATGCATCGACAACCAACCGTATTTGACGGATGAAGCTAGCCATTCTCAATCGATTGAGAAAATATGTTTCCTGTTCACTGGTCAAGGATCACAATACCCCAGCATGGCTAAAATGTTGTACTCTTGTAGCCCAGTTTTCCAGATGAATTTCGACCATTGCCAAAATATAATGAAGGATCGATACAATATCAATCTAAAGGACGTGCTGTGGTGCCAAGGAGACGGTTCCGTAATAAATCGTACCATTTACAGCCAAACATCAATATTTTGCGTGGAATATGCCCTGCTCAAATTATGGGATTCTTGGGGTGTCAAACCGGACTTCGTCTTAGGTCACAGTTTGGGAGAATTTGCGGCGGCAGTTTGCGCTGGCTTTCTTTCTTTGGAAGATGCTATCCTCCTGATAGCGGAAAGGAGTAAACTAATTGATCAGCTACCAGAGGGTAAAATGCTTGTTGTGCAGGCTAACACTAACGATCTACAAGCTAAACTTAAGGAATTTGCTGGGAATGATAAAACAAAACTTTTGGATATCGCTGCTATCAACTCATTGACTCAGATTGTTGTAGCGGGAGATACGGATTTGGTGACGGGATTTTCAAAGTTTTGTACGGATAGTAAAGTAAAAAATGTGATGCTGTCATCTTCGCACGCATTTCACTCTAAACATATGGACCCAATGCTGAATGACTACAGAAATGTTGCAAAGAGAGTGAAAATTGGAAAACAAGTTGGTGGATGCCAATACATATCTGGATTGCGAGGAGACATGATCTCTCCTGAAGATATTCACGTGGAATATTGGATTGAGCATACAAGGGAAAAGGTGAGATTTCTTGAGGCGAGTAAAAAAGCTTTTGAGCTTGGCTGTCGTATATTCGTCGAAATTGGACCGCAACCAGTTCTTTCTGCGCTGACAATGATGAATATTGATAAAAATATTCTATGTCTGTCCTCCCTTCAAAGAAATAAGGATGATTGGGAAACAATTTTGACCACTCTTGGAAAGCTCTATTTAAAGGGCGTTGACATTGATTGGCGAGGACTTGACATGTTCTACAGCCGCAAAAAAGTGCACAGCCTTCCACGCTACCCATTTAAAGGGAAAAAGTTCTGGCCAGATATGATCAAATATGATGGAAACGTTATTCATCCACTTATTGGCTCTTTGCTTCCAAATGCATCGCATGCCAAAATTTTCCAGAATTGGGTCAATCTACAGGCTCACAACTACATTAAAGACCATTCAATTGGACAGACTGTCATTTTCCCGGGAGCTGGTTATCTAGAAATGTGTCTTGCAGCGGGTCTGGCTACTATTGAAAATTCTTCAAATTCGCTTGGATCACCTGGACGACCAATGAAAGTGGAAAATCTAATGATAAAAGCCCCACTTGCTATGGAGGATGGAAAAACTTGCCAAATTCAAACAGTGGTTGAATTCAATGCATCGACAGACAACAAATATGGTTGGAACGACTTGACAGTCAGGATATTTCACAGACAGGAAGAATTGAGCAGCTCAACAACAAATTGGCTTGAACATGCCGTTGCCGAATTTTCACCAATTCCCACCGCTGAGGAGCAACTGATTGAATTTGATGTTGACAAATTCATTGAAACGATTAAGCAACCATATGAAAAGGACATAACGACACAGTTCTACAACAAATTGTCATCTACTGGATTGCATTTTGGGCCAGTTTTCCAGAGTTTAGAAAAAATGTGGAAACAAAACAACGGAAAAGCGTTACTAGCTAAAGTAAAAGTCCCTGAGAATACTTGTCTCCAAAACGCTCAATACATTGTACATCCAGCAATATTGGATGCCATGATTCAGGCAATAATGCTACTAAAATTATCAAATACGGATTCAAGGATGAAGCTTTATGTACCCATTAAAATTGGTAAATATCTGTGGATGTCAACACCCAAGACTTCCCCTACCTCAGATTTGTATATTCACGTATTCGACAAATCATCCTCTGAAAACGGATTCCCCGGAAACAACTTAACTGCATTGTTACTAGATTTAGATGGAAAAATACTTGGATTAATGGCCAACGTTGAATTGATTGACACCACTGTTAAAGCAATAGAGTCTGTCATTGAACAACAAACCGACACAATGCCGGATTTGTGGGAAGAGATTTGGCACGCACAGTTAGGACCATCACAGCACCGACATAACTTGTCAATCTGCAGAAATGAAAAATTCTATGATGACGAGTTTCTAAACAATTTGAAACAGAAATTTAATAGAATTAGTCCAGCTCAAGGAAAAATATTTGGGGGATTGGAGCGCTTAGTTTATTTAAACTTTGTGCGTTGCCTATATAAATGTGGATGGATACCAACTTTGCATGCAGAATTTAACCAAAAGTTCTTAGTGGAACAACTCGACATTAAACCAGAGTTTTTTAAACTGTTTAGCTACATACTTCATACTCTGTCTGAGGAAGGAATATTGCAACACGGTGAACCAAATGTGTGGAAAATAGTTGCTTTACCCCCTGAGCTTAATGAAATTGAAGAACAGTTGTCGTCGCACACTCTAAGGGAAGACTTGGTCAAAGATTTCAATGCCACGAAGTTACTCTCAGAGCTTGGAAATAACTACTCGGATATTGTGAAAGGAAAGCAATCAGCCCTTCCTATTTTATTTCCTGAAGGGGATCATGGCACAATCAATGATTGGCCTTCAGTTGCTGATTTTTACATCGAATACGGAGATCTTTCTGGAATCAAAGGAATATTCAGAGAGGTAATGTATGCCCAGCTGAATAATTGTAAACGTCACATAAGTGGTAGAAAAGATGTCTTAAGGATCTTAGAAGTAGGCGCTGGTACAGGTTACATTACTCTGGAATATATGAAGTTGTTAGAGGAACTCGACTTGGATTTCGAATATACTTTTACAGACATTTCATCTGCATTTTTTGCTGCTGCTGAGAAGAAACTTGGGCCATATTTGAAACGAGTGACCTTTAAAAAACTAAACATTGAAGAAGATCCCATAAGTCAAGGTTTCACGCCGAATTACTACGACTGTGTTGCTGCCAGTGAAGTAATTCATGCAACGAGGAACCTTCAAGAAACGTTGACAAATGTTAGAATGTTACTGAGAACCAATGGATCCTTAGTCTTAGCAGAGCAGACAAAGAAAAGCAGGTTCATTACCTATTTATTTGGCTTGTTAGACGGGTTTTGGCGCTTTGATGATATCAACATAAGACCCGATCATTGCACAATTTCGACAGACAAATGGAAGGAGACTTTGGAAAGCGCTGGTTTCGATGTACTGGAAGCTTTTCCAGCGCTTGATAGCAACCACTCTATCATTTATTCTTTTAAAACAGAATCAGAACTCTATCAGTCTAAATGTACTCAGAACTCGAAACTGATTAAGTACTGGTTATTTTTCCATCAAGAAGATAACCTGATATCTCAACTGTTACTTGATGGACTTTCATGTTTGACAAATAGACAAGTCATTACTGTAAATCGAGGGGAAAATTTCGGATATTCCAAAACTAAAACTAAGTGGATGTTTACCGTGAAACCTGATTGTGAACAAGACTACGTTCAACTAATGGATTCTCTCGAAGTTTGTTGCGATTCTAGTAACCTAGAAGGAATTATATACGCTTGGTCTTTGGATGCATGTACCAGCCAAACCTCTGTACTAAAATCTTATTTCTACATGGTCAAATCTTTAATAGGCAGACAATTGAGCAAACAAGCCAAAATCACTTCTCTCGTGAGTGGCATCATGCCAATCGAAGGAAACAATTTTGTTAATTGTTCGTCCAGTACAATTTTGGGATTTACAAAAACATTGAGAAACGAACGTCCGGATATTCTATGTCGATGTGTTGATATTGGAGAATCTCAAAATGCAGCACAGGTGGAGGAGCTGTTTTTCGAACTTTGGAGTATGGACAACAACACTAATGTGGCGTACGATCAAAACAGCACTAGATATACTTGCAAAGTTCAAAGTCTTAAACCAACACTTTCCGCTCTCAAATTACCAAATGGATCTGACAGATTCCAACTTATTTTACCAGACACCAAAACATTTGAAGATTTACGCTTTGAAACACTAGAACCCTTTATTTTGGAACACAATCAAGTTGAAATACAGATTAAGGCATCAGCTCTCAATTTTCGGGATATTTTCAGTGTTTTGAAACCTACAGATTATTTCAAAGATACTAATTCAATTGGTTTTGACTTTGCGGGAGTGGTCAAGCGTGTTGGTAGTAAAGTAACTAAATGGTCTGCAGGAGATCACGTGGTTGGTATGAATGCAAAGGATGCCCCTTTACCTAACCACATCAAGCTAGATGAAATGGACACAATCAAAGTTCCAGAAGGAATGTCTTTTTGCGAAGCTTGTACCTTACCCGCTGTCGCAATAACGAGTTACCACTGCTTGATGGATGTGGCCAATATAAGAGCGGGTGACTCCGTTTTTATTCATACAGCAACTGGAGGTGTTGGGCTAAGCGCTGTACAAATTTGCCAGAACGTAGGATCAATTATATTTGCCACAGCAGGGAGCCAACGTAAACGAAATTACTTGAAATCTTTGGGTATTAAGCATGTCTTCAATTCACGAAACACGAACTTTGGTGACGAAATTCTCAAGGTGACCAATGGACGCGGAATAGATGTTGTATTGAATTCGTTGACAAGTGACGGTTTTAAGGAAGCAACACTCAAAGCTTGTGCAAAGAATGCTCGATTTATAGAAATGAGTAAACTATCGATTTGGCAACCCGAAGATGTTCAAAAACTTAGGCCAGATGTTCAGTACACGATTGTCGACATTGCTGGAATGGAGTCAACGGAAACGCAGCGTCTTTTGACTGCAGTGGAGAAACTTGTGAACGTTAAAGCTATTAAGCCGATTCCTTATGTAAGATTTGATGCGGTGCATATTCGAGAAGCTCTTGGATATCTTCAAAAAGCTAAGCATATTGGGAAGGTTGTATGTGTCATGCCGGAAATAAGATTGCACAACGGAGCTACGCAGATTTATACACAAATGTTTAACAAAAATGGTACATATCTTATTACTGGTGGACTTGGAGGTATTGGCTTTGCTGTTTGTGAATGGATGGTTGCCATGGGTGCCAAGTACATAATCTTGGCAAGCCGAAAGGCACCAATTGAAAAAATGATCGATTCCATTTACACTCTGAAGACTACTAAACGAGTGACCATTATTCCAGTTCAATTGGATGTCAGTGATTTTGACGAATGCGAGCAGTTAATCAATGTGAAAATTAGTGAGATGGGTCTTCCTCCTTTAAAAGGAGTTATGCATGCCGCTGGGACTCTTGCGGACGCCTTGATTGAAAACCAAAACTGGGAGATACTATCAAGCCCTTTTAAAGCGAAGATTGACGGTACTATTAACTTGCATCGATTGACAACTAACCTGAAGCTAGAGCATTTTGTTATGTTTTCTTCTTTTGTTGCTTTGGTTGGAACACCTGGACAAAGCAATCACTCAGCAGGAAACAATTTTGAAGATACAATGGCGCATTACAGGCATTCCATTGGACTACCAGCCACAACAATAAATTGGGGACAATGGGGCGAGGTTGGTATTGCCACAGAAGCAAATTTTCCCGGGTTAAAACCCTTATCTACTTTGCAAGCTATAACAGGATTGGAATACGCTCTGAAATCTCAAAGAACTCAAACTTGCATTTTAAACATCGACTCGTTTGCTCTGTGGCATAAACTCGTTCCAAATGTCTTGAATATATTTGATGAACGATTATGGAAAAATAGTGGTGGTAGCAAAGTTGGCACTACACCCAATATAACCTTACAGTCCGAAGAGTTTTGGCAGCGGTATGACAGCTTGCAAACCATCTCCGAGAAAGCAGAGATGATTCGTGAGAAATCGAGTTACTTGTTAAGAAACATTTTAAAATTGGAAGATGGAGATGTGATTGAGAAGGACACTAAATTTCAAGAAATGGGTGTAGACTCTCTCATGTTCTTAGAAATTAAAAATGCTGTTCAGGTCCTTTTGGGGAATCGAGAAACGATAAGTGGAAGCGCTTTAAAAGACTGCAACACTATAAACAAGTTATCTGATACTCTGATTCAAATCATCGAAGGTGGATCTTTTGAAGAACATATGCTTCCGACAAATGAGGAAGTGAACGCTTTAATAAAAGAGGATTGTGTTTTACCAGAAAACATCTGTGGTAAAACTGGCCAGGTGAACATTAACATTGAAGATGTTTCTAAGGTTCTTCTCACCGGTTGTACAGGAATGCTTGGACCCTACATTCTTAAAGAGCTTGTTAACAGGTCGCAAATAAAGGAAGTCATTTGCCTTATGAGGCCAAGAACACTAATTTCCACGACTGACCGACTGAAAAACGTTCTCCAAAATCGTGACCTACTTGGTCAAATAGATCTTGTTAAAGTTCGTTGTGTAACCGGAAATGTAGTGAAACCAAATCTTGGAATGGAGACTAGTGTTTGGGAGGAAATATGCAATAGTGTGGATGCCATTTTTCATTGTGCGGCTAACGTTCAACATATTGAGCACTATAAGAAGGGCAACAACGATGACGACGTTCGAGCTGTAAATATTGGCGGTTTAAAAAATATATTGGAGTTTGCATGCACAGGTAATAAACAGAAGCATGTTTACTGTGGATCAAGTTTATTAGCTGTGATGACAGTGGATGAGTTTGGATGTGCTTCCGAAAGTTGGCCTCAATCTAACGATATGGACGACGTCACAAATTTGGCATATCCCATTTCGAAATATGTGGGAGATGTGCTAATGAAAACTGCAGTTTTGGAACGAGGCATTCCTGGAAAGGTTTTCAGGTTTCCGATAATTATGGGTGACTCAAAAACTGGAAGGTTTGTCCTCGAACAAAATCATGTCATGCTCAGATTTTTGTTTATGTTAAAAAATGGAATGATGCCTAGTATTCCATATCCATATCCTACTTTGCCTGTAGACATTTGTGCGTCTACTTCTGTAAAATTATTTTTCAATCCGAACACTCCAAACGACATTTTTAATGTTTCAAATATGACGCCAGATGTGGAACAAGAGTTTGTTGGTGTAGCAAAGAAACTGGGATACGAGGTAGAGATTGTGGAGTATTCAGAGTTTTGCAAGAAGATTCATGAGTCAACACCGGAAGATTCTCCGTTCTTTATGTTCAGAGACTTGTACAAAAATGAAGAGGATATATTATTGCTTTATGAGAAGTCTCCATTGTTACGGCAGTATATATTGGGCAGTGGTTGCAACAAGGACTTCTTAGTTAGCAAGAAAATCGCAAAAATACTGCCAGAATTCTACAATGATTGTGAATCAAGCATGAGTCAGATTTACCGAGATCTGTTATTTGCACAAAAACAAGGATGGTTTGCAAAGTACAACCTGTAATTAAGTCTTTAACTCTGAAAAGCTGTGGTGAAAAATAATTTATGGATATTTTAAAAATTTGCGGGGTAAACACTTTATTAAATTTGAATAAATTTTAGTGCATTTTCTATGTAAGTTTTTAGTTTTAGTACTTTATACAAAAGATTTATTGGAAACAAGCCGAGTTCTTGGTTCGAAAACATTTTAATACAAACATAACATTTATTTCAGCAAAGTTAATTTATATAAGTAAAACAAAATATCGAATAAACAATAATGACAAGAAATTCCAGATACAATCTAGCCGTTACAATACTGAATATGATTAAAAGTTTGTACAACAATTCAAATGAATATGAGAGCAAACATATATTTGTAAGCGCATCTTATGGTTGCATGTAATAAGTAGTTATGATTTTAATTAAAAAATTAAGACTCAACCAAATTGAAAGAAAAGTTTCATCAATCTATAACTCTCTAACCATCAAATTATATAAATAAGAATCTGTATGTATACCTAACATATTAAGAAGCCACTACTCACCTTTTCAAACAGCTTTTGAACAAGAAACAAGTTCAATATCAGTTTATCCTACCATTCTATGTCTTGTCTTCATAAGATGACATCTTACACTAGCAAATATTTTAACAATTTCAGACCCTCCAAACTTCTTAAAAGTGCAATTTGTCATTCTAGGAAAAACATGGACCATCTGATCAGTCCTGTCCTCTGACTGTGTCATTTCTAACTTTAATTCCATACGCAATAAAGTGGGTATGTATAATATGTCAGAAACGCCTCTTGTCGTAAAATGCTCGTTGTTTAGTCAAGCAATATGCCATAAAATAAAATCATCAGTTTAAACCAGTCAATTTTTAAATAGAAGGTGAAAATAATAACACACTTCACGTAACGTTTGTCCAAAAAATTATATTGTGTTTTGTTTACTATATGGGTCAGTACACCAAATAAATATCCTTTTCTAATGATATGCTTTGCTTGAACCATTTAAATAAAAAAATGGTGTAATCATAATACAATCAAGTATGAAGTAATGCAAAACGTTTGTAAAGTCAACTCATAAAATCGGCAAGTCTGACATTTTTTACATGAAATGAGAAGACCTCCAGTTTTTTTAAACTACATTTTAACAAATTTCGTTAATTTATCGTTAAACCAATATCTTTGCTCTTAGGAAATTTTGGTGGCCCTTAAAAGGGCCATTGGGTATTCAATTGATGATGTAGTTGTCAGATTTAACCTCCGAATCCGTAGAGGGTTCTTCCTTGACGTTTCAGGGCATAGACGACGTCCATGGCTGTGACGGTCTTCCTCTTGGCGTGCTCGGTGTAGGTGACGGCATCACGGATCACGTTTTCAAGGAAAACTTTAAGGACTCCACGGGTTTCTTCGTAGATGAGTCCAGAGATACGCTTGACACCTCCACGACGAGCCAAACGACGGATGGCGGGCTTGGTGATACCTTGGATGTTATCACGCAACACTTTCCTGTGACGCTTGGCGCCCCCCTTTCCGAGTCCCTTGCCTCCCTTACCACGACCAGTCATCTTGTCTTGTGTGAAGAGTTGCTTGAAATGCTCAACTTGAGAAATGAGAAACTGTTGAATGATGTTGAATGCATAATGCTAGCTGGCTTAAGTAGGTATGAGCTGAGAGTGCGGACGTGCCTGAGAAAGAGGAACAGCAAAAAAACCCAACTCAAGACGTCCTGCAGTGAGGTGTAACCGAGCATCAGTTAACTTGTTTTTTTTTCGGGTTTGGTTGGTTTGGTAAATATGCATACCATGAATGTCTGCATGTGGGTTACTCTCATTGGCTGACGTTTTAAAGCAAGTCGTGTGTAGGAAGGCATAATTGTGCTTGTATTTTCACAAAGAATGCGAATGGCGTCCTTTTGCTAAGGGGTTTAGGGGACCGTCTGGATTTAGAATCGTAGAATCGACCTATTGTTAAAAATCCATTGTTAAATCTTCTTGGCCACCCGCTACTCTCCTAAAACCCAACATAAATATGTAAATATTTATACTGAAAGGATAAAAATTTATGTATGTTGTTCTGGTAAAATTTTCTCATGAGGAATGAAATTGTAGGGTGGGTGGAAAATGAAAAGTTGTACTGAACCACCCAAACGAATAAGCTAAATTGTATAAAAAAAATTACGATGACCAAGTAAAGTAAAGTAAGTAAGTTTCATACTAACTAATTTTACGCGTCTGTTATGTATGCATGAATATCATAACTGCAGCAAAGCCCTAAATGCTATTCTTTAATAAATGCATCACATCTCACATAAAATGCGAAATTTGCTCTTTGGAAATTGTGGTGGCCCTTAAAAGGGCCGTTGGGTAAAGTCAGTTGTGATCATTGAGTCATTTACTTGGATGAGGTGTACTTGGTGACAGCTTTGGTTCCTTCAGAGACGGCGTGCTTGGCCAACTCTCCGGGAAGGAGGAGACGGACAGCAGTCTGGATCTCCCGAGA
>JAQFZH010002590.1:0-16071 GCA_034695485.1 Entomobrya nivalis | reverse complement strand
TTTCAAAAAATCATTCATGGCGCTTACAAATTAACTTTTTGTTTGTAATACGATGACAACACTAATGGGTCCTTAAATAAGTAAAAAGCAGTATTACAGGATTAAAACATGACTTCTTACAAAACAGGTGAATGAACACATGTAGCTGAATAATACCACATCGTTTATTTTCTTTCTCGAAAATTAGTATTTCCAACAAAGCGTTAGACGGCTTTATATGTTAGCTTGGTTTCAAAATTATGAACAACCATCTATTTCCAAATATTATCGGTTGACCTAAATATATAAGACGACTTTGTTAAGCTTAATTTTTTTTTGGAAATGTCTTACTCCCATTTAGGTTACCTCGTCTGACCCTAAGCCCAAATGTCATTATCATCTAACGTTGCACTGAATAAGGAAATCAATGTAGTGCTGGTAGAAAATAGGTTACGGAAATTGGTAACTTTATAAAGCCCTGTAGCATTTTATCCTTTAAGCTTCCGTTTTGAAAATGAAGTACGTACTAAATAGCTAGCATATTGTGGTTTTGCAATAGAGTGTAAAAGCAGCTTACTTCGTACAGAAAGCCAGACGTTCAAATTAACTATCAAATACTTTGTTATTGATCCTTGCATTTAGGTACAAGTCCAGACATACAAGTTTCATGAATGGGGAAATGATAAGCTTTGGTGAAAATTTTCTTTGAATGTGGGAGCAATGCTTTCTCTTGATACTATAATCATTATAAATTATACGACATAATCAGCTTAAAAAAATATGGGCAAACCGTGTTCATGGTCTTCCAGTTTCATACATTTCATTCAAGTTTTAATTATATTCACCGCCGTTTTTTTAAATTCTCTGCTAAAACTAAATTTTATAATAAAAGATCAAATCGACTCAAATTTCCCAATGTAAATATTTTACTAAAAAGTGCATATATCATCTTTCCTATTTTTTATTACGTTTGAAAAGGAAACACGACCTTCTAAATTCAAAGCAAGAATACATTTAACCTTTTAGAATTTGCAATTTTTTTCTCATTCTTATTTCCGCGAAGTATTTTTCATTTTTTAATAAGTGTTGCTCAAAACATATTGCAATAGTATTCTAGCCTGAGAACTTTCAAATCATCGTATGTTCGATGCTAGAAGCCTTCCAAAGGAAGATAATATTTTGTATATACGCTTCTGCCCTTATTTCTATTACGGAAGGAAATTAATAAGGACACGTTCAAGCACTTTTAATAGATATGAAGTTCAGAAAATTGCTGCTCCATTTTTATACACACGTAGATTTTTTTATATTTCAACTTGAATATGGTCTTTCATCCAAAGTTCTCAGCATTTTTATCTTTCCCGTTTCCCATTACGATTATCATCTATTTTCTCCAAAACATCCTGTCTTTCGGCAATTCCATCCCACACGTTCCATCTCAGAGCCAAAAGCCATTAAATCCACAGAGACTCCTTTTTTCTTCTTTTTGGTTTCCGAGATTATTTCCACTTCCCGACGATCAATGTCACGTGTAGAAAGGAAAGTGAGTAAAGTTAACAGACCAAAATTTGTCTACTCGCTGAAAGATATCAATGAAATGCAATTGGCGACAGATAAATAGAAAGGAACTAAACGTACGACTTTTCATAAACGCTCCCCTTATATTACTAAGTTTCCATTGTTCAATTCAATATTTGCTTCCACATATATATAAAAAAAAAGAAAAAAGAAATGAGAATAAAAGAAGAAAGCAAGTGATTTTTTTATCCACACGCACGCCCTTGTCCTCAAATTTAATGTTGAACGTCCGACCCATCAACCAAGCAGGAAAAGTAAAGTTTCTTTTAGAAGCACTCCACTTATTGTTTGGTGAATGCTTTGTAGTTTTCCCCAATTTACGACAAGTTTTTTTTGTACTGTAGCCAAAGTAAAGAAATAAGGTAAAAACATGTGTCCAAATCTATATCAATGCACTATTATTATCTCTTGTCACATTCACAGTTTCTTTTCTTAGAAAAATATTCCGCAGAGATTTGAAAAGCTTTAATATGTCATTGTAGTTAACTTTGGTGCAATTATACTGATGGTCTTGGTTTTTTTTTCTGTTGGACTTTTCTTCAAAAGTTATCATGGGTAGTTATTAAAATGACGTCTAATATATAAGAATGGAGTCTCGAATGCACATAACAAGTATTTTTTAAGAGCACAAATAAAATAGCTGAATTGTTTGGTGATGTTCCGATATATTTCGATATTCTGTGTTGTGAGTTTACTTTGATTTTGCTTCCTAACGATTGATTTTACGTTTTATCTCGTTTCCTTTTTCTTTCCATTCCTGTTCTTCTTCATTGATCATCCTGCTGAAGAAACACGGATTTTATAGTAAACTGATGATATTCGGAGAAAAGATGAAAAAATACACTTGCTCTTTAAGCTGAGATGAATTACTGTATCGCTTTAAATATGAGAAAAAAACTACGGAAGAGAGAGAAAAAATAGCTCATTGGGAAATAAATGTATCAAGCGGATTATTCTGTGACTTGCTCTGAGCCTATTTTGTTCCACATATAAGACTACAGCTTCAAATGTATGTCTTATCAAAATTTACTCGCGTTGTTCTTTTATTACAAATGAAAAGCGATTTACTGCTCTCTGATTGATGATGATAATGATAAAATTTCCTCTTATTTCCAAATGATCCAATCTTCGAAGTCCTATTTCGAATTTGAAGATTGGGTTGATTCTAAATGACATTTCTATGAAATCGGTTTTTTGTGAGGTTGTAATTTTTTTGCAAGCTATTTGTTATAATTTATATAAGGCACTACACTATAGATTCTATAATTGAATGTGTAAAACATTGCCAGTATAACTTTCTCGTAACTGAAGCCAAATCAGCCCAATAAAAAAGTTTAACTCAAGTCAGCTTAATTATTGTGACTATTACTCGATTATATTTTGAAACAGGACCAACTTACTAAAATTGGGTTTTATTATTATATTTCAGATCGGACAACCTAGAAATTTAATCATCCTTTCCAAACCAATCAATGCCCAAAACATTGAATTCATATGTTCTACAATCTGTGCTACAAAAACAACTTGTGAAAGTGAAAACAAAGTGAAATAGTGCAAATAATCTGTTGCATAAATTTTTTCAGTACAATAAACCTCAAGTACGGTTTCTGTTGTCCTCGTTTTTCATATATAAATTCCTCGGATACTCATAATTATTGGAAACCGTGAAAAATCATGAAATTCCCATTTCCTTTGACAAATATTTCAACCGTTCTGAAGAAATTGTTCCATCGTTTACCTTCGTTGTTGTGTTTGATCTAATCTCTTGTGTCAAATTTTGTCGCTTCATATTCATACAGAAAAAGTAAAAGGAAAAACAAGCCCAAAACACCATTTTAGCTCAAGAGATACTACATTGATCAATTCATATTCGTTATCAATTTCATCAATAGCAAAACTCAAACCGAATTTATTTCAGCGATATTTTGGAATTCAAGAGGAATCAACAGAAGCAAAGGAATTACGCAAATCAGGAATCAAGATGGATTTGAGATTTCATCTTCTTCTCTTCTTCTATGCAGGTTAGTCAAATTAATTTTAATAAAAATACATATAAAAATGTACAGAAATTACTTACTTTTGTTTTTATATCTTCATTGCATTCCAAGTGTATTGGTAATATTACGTATAAAACTACGAACAGGATACTATGAACTCCGTATTTACAAATTGTTAATGACCTGTGAAAGCATTCGCTTTGCGTACTTTTCCAAACAGTATTATCCGAAATACCAAATAATCAAAATATTGGTGCATTTTTGTCGGGTAACACTTTCTTTCTGTGTTCTTCTTCTTATTGTTACTGCTCTGTACACAATCAACGATGTAATATCAAGCATAACTACATCAATAGAAACTATCTTAAAAGAAACCAGTACCGAAGAAGGTTGAAAAGCCCTTTGAATCTATTTTTTTTCGGACAGTTCATACAACTACATCAGAAAACCGACTGTACTTAAAATGTGCAATATAGGCAGTGTTGGCAGAGGAAACGTAATGGCAAGTTGCAAAAAATATTTCCATTTCAACGACTAGACCATGTAGACAGTCTCTGTAGCGAAAAATCTCTCTTGAAAGCACAAGTATACCCAAAAAATTATTTCCACCCGGAGAAATTCTTCCATGTGAATTTTTTTTTCAAAAGTGTTGGCAAGAAAAAGTTTTCATTTTTAGAAGGTATATTTGAACTTAAATATTTATGCTTCAACAAACCAATAAGAAAGTTGGAAGAATAAAACACTTTTACTTTTAAGAAAGCATGTGTTTCTATGAACTTTAGTCTCGTCCTATTCGGATCAATATTATTTCCTTTCCGTTGACCATTGGAATCCATCAACCAGGAAAATTGTATTTTTGCACTAAATAATTTATATAAAAACAGAGTTGAAATATAAATGTATGCAATTCAGAATTCAAATTAATATTCTATATGATAAATTTAGTATTCGGGTTAAAACAATAAATAGGTACTGATGCAGTAAAGCCAAGACTTTTTTTTCTTATTTAACCCATCATCTAAACAGTTTACCTGAGTTCTTTTAAGATTTTTCAAATCCTTTTATTTTTGTCGCAAAAAATAAAATGATTGGAAAGCGATACTTAATGCAATATTTAATGCTTGCGATGCTATATAAAAGTTGACATTCACAAACCTTCTATTTATTATGTATATTCATAAACCAGATAAACGAGATCAGATCAATTTTGGATCACTGGGATGAACTGTATGAAGGCGGTATTGGTTAATGTCAAAAATAAATCTTCTTCAAAATTCCTCCAAATTTAGTTAAAGTTAAACCGTGAACAACAGCACTGTTCAAAAACTATATTTTTAGTTCATTTTTTAAGGCGGTTACTTTACTCATTCGCCATAAATTACCAAAAGGCTGCTGAGCCAACCACGGAACGAGAAAAAAGACACCTATGGATGTTTTTTAAGTTCAGTCGTTAATATCTCAGGTCAGCTATCCTTTTCCATAATTTGACAATCAACAACATGTAGGAAAAACCAGCGCGCTAAATCCTCCAATTAAAATTAAAACCATCGTTGGTTGATTAAACCTCAACTATTTAAATTACCAAATGCCCGCTTATTTAAATTTCCTATTTGCAATTAACTTCTCAGAAGCAAAGCAAAGCTGAGATCCATAATATTCGAGGTACATATTACATACATACATATATGTGACTGCGAAAGTGAAAAGGGACCATCGGGAAAAATTGTCCGTTCGCTATTTTTCCAAGTAACATAACATGTTACATTACAAGTAACATTGCGTTTTATGAAGAAAATCAGTGCAACTTAGAAAAATATAATAACGGACAAAATTTCCCTATGGTCCTTTTTCTCTTTCTCTTTCGCTATCACATATCTTCATTTCCGTTTATATTGCTGCGCTGTGCTGCTGAATATCCAATCCACGTCAAGTATTTATGTAGTAAAATATTCCTAATATGCACCTCTAAAACTGATTCAATGAAGGCTTCAGAAATATTTTTTTGGACATGCTATTGGAAATAGCCGATAATGACTTTTGTCAATGTGCACAAATAAATGAATGCTTTTCAAATGAAAAATATTGCACTGCATCACCCATCGTAATGCCCTTAAACTGAAAACTATACCATTCTGTAATCAATTAAAGTTGAGCAAAGTGGGGAATGGGCAGATTTTGTGGCGCTCAATTGAGCAGGCCAGAAGAGTTCTTAGAGAGACTTTACGAAGGCTTCTTAGTTATGTATTTTAATTTCACTATGTGCATCTTTTATTCATTAACTATTAGACAGGACCCAACTTTTTTAAAATCGTTTCCTAATCAACAGGAAAACTGGAAGCTCTTTTGAGAACCAAATACGTTCTACATCCAGGAAATTTCATAAAATATTTATAGTTATAACAGCTGTTCGATTTTCCCAAATTATGGAAATTGTCTCAAACACGTGTCGGATCTAGGATCCTTTTTGTCAGATATAAAAGACATAGTCATAGACATTCCAAGCACACGTCTTTCCTTTTGAATATTTGTATTTTTACAAAGAAAATGCTCAGTAAAAGCTCGTACTAGATCATATATGCATCAGTATGTATGCTATTCATGCTGGCATACGCACACAATCATCTTTGAAAAAACTCCATTTAATTTCATACCTTTTTATTACTACTCTTGGTTCTGTGTGATATGGAAAGGTGAAATACCTATTACGCGTAGATGTGCACGAGCCCCATATAAAAAGTTCACTTGGTACAACATTCCAAATAACCAACCATGTGTAATTCCGACATTCATACATTTCTTCTTCGGAACGGTCTTTTGAATGCAATAACCTTCCTCATCTTTTCAATACCGATTTGTATTCCAGCTCCAGCGCTACAGGCCATGCAATTTTGCAGGAGCAATGTGTAATTCGAGGGTAAAGTAACTTATTTGAAAAACGTTGTATTAGATACCTGAGATGAGTTTTTGCTTTCATTCGAACATGGAAGTGGGCACGTGCTTGGTTTTGTTCCATAAATGATTTATATTCTACCCATGGCGGCAGCTCAATGAGACCTTGGTAATATTGCAGCAAACAAGCAAACTGATAAACATAGTTTAACTGAAGGGTTTACCCAATTTTTCTTTTTTAGTCAATGAAAAGGAATGCTAAAGAATGATGAATAAAGTGTACGAGAGGATAAAATATATAAAAAGGATGGAATCCTTTCTCGGTCAAACATGCCGTATTACTTTGAAGAGTATAATGGACCATCATTTCGCTTTATTTTAGAAATGAATATTCGATTGGCATTTTGCTCATTTACGAATTTCTTTGAGCAAAAAAAAACTTTCATTTCCAACTTTGCTTTGAATAAAAATAATTATATTTTTATAACAGAATATTAAAAATTAAGATATAAGCAGTTGTTGTGCATTGAAGAGTCAAAATAAATTTGAAATGGTATCTTTCATCTGACATATTTTTATACGACGGTTAATAGTGGCCATCTGCCTCACAACTGTAATTAATGTAGCGTAAGTTTCATGTTTTGGTTATTGATTATAGCAGAAAGAAACGTGTGTAAAAATTCACACTCAATTTAGTATGTAAGTTTTCAAATTATATTCATAATTTTCTGCTTGTCGGTCATTTGATCTCTTGAAGCAATTTCGAAATGAAAAATGTAAGGTTTAGGTTTAATCAAATGTTATAGTATTCCACGCTGGATGCCGTTTGTGTGGCAGCAGCTGTTAAAAAGCTATAAATTATGTTATTTCGTATCATGAAATAGGTTTTCTAGAAATTCGTACGAAAAATACTTCAATCAACATCTCAAAAATATTAATACAATACCGTGAACGCTGGAGGAAAAAAATGAGTTGGATCAAATAGAGATCAGGTAAAATTGATTTTAAAGGAAATTGACAAATTTCAGTAGTGTGCCCCCATGAGTTAACCTTTCCACTAGATAAAAAAATGTAGATATATTTAACTTTGTTTCCCAACACAATCTTTTTCAATGTCTTTAGCTGTCGTCTACAGTTTTCTGTCACTTTTGGATTTTTTCCACTTTTCTCGAATCTTCAGGAAATAAAAAAGTATAACATGCTTTGTAGCATTCCCTCAGAACTTGTAGTTCCCCAAATCTAATATTACTTTGTAAAAAAAATCATCTGTATATTTTAACGTTTAGTATATCCACAGAAAAGTAATTTCTACATGTCAACTTATAAACTGCCTCCAGGTATCTCTTAACTCTTCGTATTACATCTCAGTTCTACACTTATTGCAATCTGTACCATTAAAGTTATCAAGGTTAAACCTCTAAGGCGAGCAGAACAAGAATTGGAATTAGAGACTAAAATGCCATTTCTCAAAAATATTTTTCTACAAAAATCCAGTCATATAGATTAAGATTGGTTAATGTTTTGTAGATTAGCTTCGAAATATTAATAATGTTTTGTATGCTTATATAGGAAATTATTTCACTAAAGATAACCAGTTCAATTAGTTTTTGCCTTTTAGCATTCAAGGAAAGTGCGATGTAAAGACAAGGTACTAAGCTAGCTAATTTCAATCAGCTTAAAGCGTCGTCTTTTATTTTAACGAAGACAAAGTACAACTAAACCAACTTTTACTAAATCGTATTTTTCTTCTGAATCATCCTGATCATTTTCTTGTATCAAGACTTAGAAGATGAAAGCAATTTTGTTATACAAATTGAAACTCGTTTATTTTCAATCACAATATGTCGATCTAAATTCGTAACAGTAATCAGATTTAGGGCAACAGATAATTTTTTTCGTAGATTTCATACCTATTTGATCTAACCTCTATATAAGCTCTTTTGTACAAACCATTTGTAAAATTAAATCGGATATCAATTTGAAGACCTCTTAGAGGAGAAAAATTCATGGAAATTGCCTCCGTGCCTAACTATATAGACCTTTCACTTTTTAAAAAGCTTACCGTTTGAAAGAAAATTATCAAGGTAAGAGAATATTGTCAATGTTCACGTTTGTGTGAAATGGGCTTATATATTGCTATAAACGAGAACCAAATAATGGCTAACTCTATCAGATTTCCCAACGATTTTAGATCGGATGATATAAACATAATTTTACAAGTTGCTATAGTACTTTTACACAGAAAACACTGCTACCTGATTTAATGCACTATTGCAAAAAATCAATATTTCTCCCAAACTGTAGATTTGTATGGAAGATAAGTGCAGATATTAAGAAAAGATTATAGAATATATTAAAGCAGCTTAAATTATTATATGACCATTGGTCATATCAAGATTTAAAGTATTCCATTTATATCCATCACAGATTAAATACAGTTAATAAAGAGCAATTTCGCTATAATCGTAGATAATTATCAGATTTTTTCTGAATAATTTAATATTATGCCTTGCCTAGTAAATTGTACTTTATTTGATGCCAATTCAATAAATTTCTACCATTTTTTGAAATCTTCCAAAAGATATTAGTCGATTTTGTCAGCAAATCCTTTTTTGTGTTAAAAAGAGTGTGCAAAAAGTGTTAAGAAAGAACGACTCATAGGAATCTGCGTTAAAGACGTATACTCTACATTCTTTATTTTCTCAAGGGCATTGGAACTAGAATGGTTGTTGTATTTTCTGCTTTGCACGTCTCTAAGAATTGGATTTATTTGCATGGAAGCTCGTAATTTGACAAGCTAGAGTACCAACACAAGAGATTGTAAAGTACGATGAATGTACTGAATGGGAAAGTAAAAAAGCCTGCAGTGTACACTTTCTACTTTCACCTAAATTATGGAGAATGAGGCTCTTTAAACCTGTTATCTTGAAATGGCATAAATTTTAGCATAAAATAAAGACTCCAGAGAAAGTTCTTGTTGCATTGTTTTACTGTCCCTGCTGTTACTCCTTTCTTTTTCACCAATGCTATTTTATAACCTTATTTTACTTTTTTTTTGCGTTTCCCGTGAAACAAACCTGTCAGCACTTCTAACTAGCAACTAATGTAATATATTTACTTCCAATTTTAAGCCAACTGTGATGCTAGTTAAAATAGAGAATGATTTAAAGTTGTTTATTCATGACATATTTTTATCAGTGCTGTCATTTATATTTTTACACTTTTCTACGTTAATAGTGTTATAAGTTTAACACATACGTTAAGCTGAATTAAGATATTGAAAATATTCATATTTCTCTTAATATATTGATCTTATATATCAAGATTTCATTTCAAAGACAAAAAATATATGCTAAATGGAAAATAAATTTAGGTAACAATTTTTGTAAATGGAAGATTTAATCTACATATTTCGTTTTCAAAAGCTAACTGCATTGTCAGGATATACTTATTTTGAATCTTTGCTTCGATTTAAGTACTTAAAATGGAAAAATATACAACATTGGTACATATTAGAGTAGAGTCAGGAAGCAGGTTATTACAGTGAAAGGAGATAAAATCCAAAAAACGGAAAAAAGGTCGACTAATAAACAAATATTACAACCAGTTTTCCTACCTTTATTAAGAAAGAGTGTCTATATTTGTTAATGAGAAACTCATCATCACACTTTAATATAGCTAGATACTTTCTTCGAATTGCATGTTAGCAACGCAAGTTAAATTTGCTACGCAATTATAAAGATTGCCTTTTTTTACCATTTCCTCCCTTAATTTGTTTTAAGAAGACGACCTTTGAAATAATAAAACTAAATTACTTGGATCAACTTTCTCTTTTCGCATTTTTATTGACCTTCCCATTTCCGGGATTATATAGAAAACCACGCGCTTAAAAACAAAAAGGGTAAGTCTTAAGTCTCTGGTAAAAAGAACATGTAAAATAAAGTAATACCAGTAAATTGCTAATGCGTAGTTCATTTCAACCTTTCCATTACAAAAAAAATACTGAATAGGAACGCGAATAGAAAAGAATATACGTTTAGACTAATTGTCCTCTAAAACAATTCTTAACATTTACTTTTTATATTTCCTCCTTCCCATTCCCATTATTACTCATTTCCCCTCTCAGAATCTTGTTCTGTTTTGTTCGCCAAGTTTACTCGTTTTAATTTACCTTTTTACAGCTTCTCTTTAATTTCCGACCAATATTTTAAATTGCTACGCCAAGAACCATTAAATATACTGAGTAGTTGTATCTTTTTTCCTGATTTCCAAGATTATTTAGACTTTCCGCCATATCTAAAACACACGATCCATGACTCGTTAATTTCAAAAACGGAAGTTAGTAAAATTAGCGGACAAATAGTTTGTTTAAAAGTAGTATACTTATTGTTCGGTAAAAGATTTCTTAGTTTTCTTCAATTTACGACAAGGTGTCCACATTTAAATCACAAACCACACATGTAAATATCAATAACAGCCAAAGTGTAAACATTCATTTTGTACACTAACAGCCTATTATTTTTTTCATTTGGTAAGTGACTTTTTTCTGATTGTCTTTTAACCATACTTTGATAGTTCTCCTATCATTGATTCTGTATTTATTTAGGTTCCATTGTCTTTAACACTATACACTTTTGTTTCATCTCCTTGCTACAACAGTAGTAAATTCAAGCCAAATACCAATTTACCAATTTTCCTTTGTACGGTTTCCTGGTTTCGAATCCACTACCCGTCTCTTGTGAAAAAAACTTACTCAGTTGCAGAAAAGAGACAAGTGTCAGCAGTACTTGTGCTTGATACGTTTTGAAGTGAGATAAAAACAAACTTCTCCTTTTCAAGTGGTTATTTCTTTTGATGACTTCTTCTTCTCTCGTTTCATGTTTATCCGAATATCCTTCAGACTACAACTTTCTATTTGAGTGTATTTTCCAACAAAAAACGAGTGTGTATTTTATTTTTCTTGTTGGTACATTCGAATGGGGTTGATGGCTTTTTCGAATTTTATTCTGTTGGGTATACACTTTGCTTTGCCAGGGAAAAGGATTTCCAGTGATTTTTTTGTGGATACAGTTACATAACACACAGTACATCAAACGACTTTCCCTTTTTAGAAAAAAAATACATAGAAACAAAGATGAAATAAGTAAAGCTGTTTCTATGAAACTGGATATAAGATAACGAGAATGAAATAGACGTACGGATTTATATGGATAGAAATTTGTTAGGTTTGAGAAAAAAAGGGATTTATTCCCTTTGTACATTTTTTTGCTTTATTCTCAATCTCGGTTGGCTTTGTTACCAGTACAAATAGCTATTTTCGATCTATCTCGTTTTGATTCCCATTTTTCTTCACTGATCGTCTATTCAAAGTAAACCGAGATGGAATTTTACACTTGATATGGAAAGATGAAAGAGTAAGCTTATGTGGGAGTGTAGTTGCCATGGATCACTGTATCTTTTACAAGAGAGGGAAATAATAGTCTATTTGTAATACGAACAAAGTGAGAGATTTATTTTGTGATTTTCTTTTTTTGAGCCAGATATTTCCCGAATCGAGTATTTCAATATAATTAGATAAATGTATACATAACTTTGTGCTGCAATATACGAAAGATTGACGGATTTAAATCGAAAAAAATAATTCTGATTATTCTTGTTAAAAAATGACTTAGTTTTACGAAAAATAATTCGAGATTATTTAAGCTTTACAAGAAGTATGAATTTTTTTGTGACCCCACTCATTATATAAATATTGTGTTTTGATCTTTCTCACATGTCAACTCGAAATGAAAATATATTAACTTTGAGTATACCAAGGCCATCATTTTATTTATTTTCCAAATAAAATTCCTATTTTTCTTTTAAAACTGAATTATATTCACTCTTTCATTAGATAAGCTATAAATCTTCAAATTGTTTGCATATTGTTGTCCATGTAAATGACAGCTGCACTCAAACATTTAACTTTGTCTATTTGTAAATTTCAATTTTATTCTACAAGAAATAATAAAAGTTCAAAGTATTGACGTGTATTTATGCTTAGCTTGGGATTTCCGCTTACGCACTTTCAACAGCCTGACAGCCGGAATTGACTCGGGCTTGAATTTTTTTTGGCTAAACTTTCAACATTTCCTATACTTCAAAATATTTCGCTTACGTTTTAGGAAAAGTGTTGACAGGCTTTTAAGACTTGTTTCGCTGTAAGCACGTATAAATATATGTGTTCTAAGAATTTATTGATTACTCAGCGTTTTTATTTTCCTTCCAAAAAAAATTCGAGCGTACAATAGTGGCTGCGGATCATCTTGTGTATTTTTAGTCAGATAGGTTATCCAAGTATTTTAGTATGGCAGCTGTTGCCACCACAAAAACAACATAAAATAAATACAGTACATTACACTCTAAGTGTAAGAATCTGAAATAAGTGCTAACATGTTAGTAAAAATGAAAATAAATGCACGATATTCAGACTAAGACTACACTTTCCTACAAGTCAACATTTCGGTTGGTGTTTAAAGCACAACATAAAATTCAGAAAAAAATACAAGGCAACAAAATGTACTACAAAGTATCAAGGTCTTCCGGAACAAAAGCCGGAGTATCAGAAAGTGCGTGCATTAGTAAAATGAAAAGTCAAGCTAAAAGTCACAAGTCTCTTGGGAGAAAGTCCCGTCTACTTACTCACACAACAGCTCAAGCTTTCTTTCACACTGCTTGATTTTAGGTTTCCTTTCTTCAAACACTTATTTCACCCAAATATACGAAACTTTAGGTACTTTTGTTGAACAACGGTATATTTGCTATTGTTGTTAGATTTTATTCCTGGTATTTATCATTTGTTTGCATCTGTTGGACTAAAAGCTAAAAAAAATACAACTTTTGTGAAGCTTTTCTTTTCTTAGCTAAATGAGAACTAAAAAAATGTTTCCGGATCACAAAAACAAACACCCCAAATTGCCATTTCTGTCGCTAAACTAAGCTTGTTTGCATTTTGCATTATTTTTTCAACAATTTGGACGGATAGGACAACCGTAGTCTAATGTCATATTAAGGATTTGTTTAAATTTTTACTGGTTTCTGAAGAAAAAGTGTTTGTTTCCGTGTTTTATCTTTCGGGATTTTTAGTTTCCTAATCATTTTCTCTATTTCTCTCGTAAATATATACGCATACTCGTTCTCCTGACACTGAATACTTTTATTCTTCTCAGTTCTCCCATTTGTTTTACAATTCTTGTAAGTCTTGAGAAAATTTCTTCTGTTTGTTCTCATAGTCGATCCACTTACAAAACAATCATATATTCATGTGCTCCTTCTACTTAGGTCAAAATGACAAATGACTTCACACCGTTGCTAGATATCATTAGACTGCTTTTCGTGAGAAATTCCTTTCTTCAGCTGTCTATTCGTATCTATTCCATTGAAAACATGTGTTTCCTTTTGTTTCTTTACATGTTTAACCAGCTTTTTATCATATCTTTAGGCGTCACTAGCAAAACAATAGATTATTGTTCTTCTTTCAGATTTTCCATTTATTTCCATCTCATTTATAGGTCCTTTACCCTTTCGTTAAAATAAAACTTCTGTGTTCAGATGCACTACCTTGTGTTCAATTCGTTCCCATTTTTTATCATCACATTATCATTATCCTCCAAAAATATTCTATATTCCCTTTGTTCTTCACTGCTAAAAAATTGTACAAAAATATAATAAAAATTTCATTTTCATCCCATCAATCATCCTATTTTTTTTATAAAGAACATGGTATCAGCTGGGTTTCTTATTGTACGCTGACTTGACTTTTTTTCTCGCCAAGTGCACCGTTCCGCTATATCGTTTCATCATGATCATCATAATCATCTCATTTCTCCTGCAATAAACAATAACCCTACTTCCTACCATCAACGAGAAAAAAAATATACAACACATTTCCCTTCCCTTTTTGTCTTGTCGTTCCACCAGATGCACAATAACTGAACAGTATGTCTCAAAGAAAAAGAGTTATAGTCTGTGAACCCATTCTACTGATAAAAAACGCATGCTTCTCTACACATTCTACTTTTTTCTAAAAGAAAATTCGAAACAATGAAGAAATATAAGAAGCGTGGAAAAACTCCCTTTTCCCAAAAAAATACGAAACCAAAAAAAGAGAAAGCCAAAAGGTTAAACAAAATTCACGGTCTACTTTTTCGATAATGATTTATGTTCCACTCATTTTTTTATCTCGGTGACGTCGGTATATATTTTTACATTGAATGTTAGTACGATCGGTTCATAAGTTAAAATCAGTCAACCTTTAAAAATATGATATTTTCGCTCTAATTATTTTGGAGAAAGTAAAAAAGTATATTTGTAAAATTATAACGCCAATATTGTATATTTGATTTCTTTAAATTACAGTTCTCTCGACCAATTCTGCACAAGAGGACGACGACTTTATCGGTTACAATTACAGCCCTCCAGGTCCTGATTTCGATAAAGCTTATTCGAAAAATGTGACTGCTCTTGTTGGGAAAACAGCGGTACTCACCTGTCGTGTTCGTAACTCTGGAAATAGAACGGTAATTCATTTTTTACCTTTACCCACCCTCCTACCCACGTAATTTATTGGCTTGGTTATTTCAATAGAATGAATATTGATTTGTTTTTTACTTTCAGATATCTTGGGTGAGACATCGTGACATTCATTTGTTAACTGTGGGACGAGACACGTACACAAGCGATCAGCGCTTCCAAGCCGTTCATAAACCTCGTGCGGATGAATGGACTTTACAAATTAGATATCCCCAGGTGAGATAAACAAGCATGTCATTCTGGCTTCTGCCCCCCGTCGTTATATGCTGTGATTTTATCCTTTGTATACTTTCAATACAAAAGTTATCCATAATAAATCAAGGCTTATTTTAGGATCACCCGTTGTTATATTTACAAAACATAGCAGATATTCTGTTAAATTTTCGTACAGATTTTGTGCATTTTTATGTTTGGTAAATAGTCGATTATAATTGCTGTTTAATTAACAATTTGTAAACTTTCTTTTTAGGAACGTGACTCGGGGATTTATGAATGCCAAATTAGTACGACCCCACCAATAGGACATTTTGTTCATCTGATTGTTGTTCGTAAGTGGATATATTGTTTGACACGTATCTGTATACAATTTATGCATAGCAAGCCAATTAATTAAAAATATTGTAAAATTATAACTCGATTTCTGTTTATTTCTAAAGAGCCAAATACCACGATAATGGGAGCTCCAGAAATGTATATCAGTCGAGGGAGCACTATAAATCTCACTTGTATCGTGGAACACAGTCCAGAGCCTCCATCCAACATTTTGTGGACTCACAGCAGCAAAGTTAGTAAAAACTTAAATAAAAAATATATACAGTATAGCCTGGAAGAACTCTAACAAAAAGGAGATGCTAAAAATTTACTAAATTTTTGCTATAATTCGAAAATATTATATTTTTTGTTCAAAGGAAATAAATTATGATTCGCCCCGAGGCGGTGTGAGTGTCATAACAGAGAAGGGTGACGTGACCGTGAGCTACTTGCTTATTCAAAGAGCCAGACCATCCGATTCGGGCATTTACAGTTGTTCTCCATCCAATGCCATTGCACAAGAAAT
>JAQFZH010002589.1:0-16088 GCA_034695485.1 Entomobrya nivalis | reverse complement strand
CACGATAGAGAACGAGGTGTTAGTTGTCTTAGAGATTTGGTGGTGGGTGCGGAAACTTCCAAGAATCGGAATTTTTTGACGCCTTTTTTGAGCTGGACTACAATGATATTATGTTGATCTTAGGTTATACTTTTTGGCATGAAATGGACAAGGTATAGAATAACAAGAGAGGTGAAAGTTAAAGAGGATGTATATGTAATACTTATATTTTTTAAAGTATACTCTGCAGAAAAACTTGTGGATGGTGAGGTATCATATTTCATGGTAGATTTTTTTATAAGTATTGGCAAATAAGAGCATTTTTCTATAGGGGGCTTGAATATGGCAATAGGTTTGGTAATGTAGAATTTTGAAGATGCATAAGTGTCTGTAGCCACAAGGGGACATTTTTTGGTATGCTTTATTTCGTAGCGTGACATAATGTCAAACGACTAATGGTCAAAATTGGATATATTTTTTCGAATCTACATAATGTCAAACTATAAAATTTGAACAAAGGATAATCAGTTTGGTATATTTAGTTATATAAAAAGTTAACATTTTTTGCAAATTTAGTGTTTTAATCTTAGCAAATTTGGAAGAATAAACTTTTAGCTATTCATATGTGACCAAATATGTAAAGGGTTAAAGATTATCATTCCAATTTAGTTAATATTTTGATGAAATTCAATAAATAACTTACATATATGAATAAAAAGTTTAAGTTTAAATATCGTTGGAAGAATTTTCTTCGAAATTACTAGTTAATTTGATATTGACAATTTTTATAATTTGTCTTTTCGAAAAAAAATCAATATGACAAAATGACTTCATTAGTAAATTTCTATTTTTTGACATTGATTTCGTTCTTGCAGTTGAAAAATGCACATTTGACAAATCGTCTCTTTGTGTCAACCAACAAAAATTTGGTATTGGTAACATAAACCAGTAGTTTTCATATTAAATGCCACTTAAACGAAATATACTTGTAACCGAACATTTACTTTATAAATTTAAATAGACGTAAATTAATACAATGCAATACTATTTTTTGTAGTAAAGTAGATCACGTGAGTTCATTAGACTAGTTCATAATTATTGAAACGGTATTTAAATTTTAACCCATCTTGTCATCAATAAACGTTATTTTAAACAAACTAGCTATAATCATTTAACAATATGACCAACTTAAAGAAAGACGAACAATCAATTCCAAATCTTTATACACTGTGATGACAAACTTGAGCAGATCAAGTACTAAAATATGTATTGTGTCTTAGCGTGCCCCAAATCTATTAATACCAATTGTGTAACAACTACATCAAAATTTACCATACAATTTTATTTGACATATATCAGCTTGAAATCAATATAGCAGAAGTTTATCGCGTCACTCAACCACACAAGCAGCTATTGAGTGTCCAGTGTGATCCGAGATCATACTCGCTAACCACTTCATCACACCCGTAAACCATTTCTAAGACAACCAAACACCTCGTTTTCTATCGTGTGATAACGAACCTCCGATTTCTTGTTCTTCTTTCCACTTATCGGTTTATGAACTATAAAACATCTTCCAGAAGTATCCTTTGCTTTCTCCAAAGTAGCTTTCAGCTTGTGTAATAAGACGCAGTTATAAATATTTGAAACCATTCTTAAATTTAAAAAAAACTGTCTTAAAATGGCTTCTGACAATTTTGGTAAGCTTCAGTATTAATTAATGTTTAAATCTGTATATGTATTATATTTACTATTTTTGGGATTATTTATTTAGGAACCAGGGGACGCAACAGGCCTGACTTAAATCGGGATCTAGACAACTCTGAAAAGTAACTTTGGATGATTATATAAATTTCCTATTTTTAGTACTTCATTATTTTAAAAACAATGTGAACATTTTTAATTTTAGCAGATTGAACACTGAGTTGCAGCGGATTCGACAAATTGCTGACAGGATGGAAAGAGAAAGACGGAGAGATGCGTTAGGTCGTCAAATGGCTTTGAACGGGGTTGTAAGGTCAACATTTGCTGGAATGTTGTTTGCACTTATTGTCATGTTGACCTTGCATGGTTTCCTACGCATTTTTCAAGGACTCTTTGATATGTTCTTCTAATTTTTGGTAATGAAAATGTTATCTACCTGAAATCTGAATCGATTTTAGTTTCAGAAAAAAATACCTTATTAAAGTTTTTATGTAAAAATAGTATAACATTTTATTTAGGAGGCATTTATGTAATAGAATATATGCATAGGTATTTTTCGAACTTTATGTTTAGAATCGATAATGCAATTGTCGAGAAATATGATCACACGAGACAACCATTTGTTTTTATTGAAATTTCTGTTGAATTCGAATCAAAAAATATAATTGCGTTATTATTTAGTTTTGTTGATAAATATCTAATTATTTTTTAAGAAAAGCAGATAGTTATAAGAAGAAATTTTAACAGTTGAAGCAGCTTTAAATAACAAACTAATCAACAAAATCAGAGAGATAAATGAAACTTGTTATCAATCTTGGGTAAGGTTTGTTTTACCAACAAGAACAAAATAAACGTAGTCGAATGATGTAGTGGAATTGGAATACCTGCAAAAGTTCTTTGTAAATTATCAAGCATCCATTGCATCTAAACCGATAGTTTTAAAGAAATATAATTTAAGTTTAAAGTTAAAAATCATTTTGACACATATGATTTCATGCAGCAGTCCTCTCGTAGTTTGTTTGAAATTTTTGTCTTTACATACAACATATCCATGTCACTTTCATTTGCCTAAGCATCAACTAAAAGAAACATTTTGTGGAAAAAAATCACAAGATTAGGTGATTTACTTCATAATCTCTTGCGTTGAATTTTTTCCCTTTAAATACAATGTAGAACATATGCATACGTAAAATTGCAGTACAGACTCATAAGGAAAAAAGAAAGCCCACAAGCATGTAGGTTACTTTGTTATTAGGCCACTAGGTATCGAAAGCATATCAACATTCATTACCAAGTCAACTAGCATGTCGTTATCTATCGTGAAAACACGATAATCCGAATACACATAAGTGGCTTCCCAGCTTTATCACATATTTCCTCAAAAGTGTGCAAAAAGAAGGCAATCTCAGGTTGCCCCATGTGTATGTATATCAATACAACATCATCATCGATTTATTATAATACGTTTATACATTGCCTATACTTTTTATGTGCAAAAAATTGTATTTTACATTAACCGCATTTATCAATATGAAGCGTACATTGGTTTCATAATAAATCTTCGTAGTAGATATTCACAATGTCCAGTTTTGATGAGAGGGTCACCGCCCAACAACAACGTCTTTGACAACCAGCACCTCGTTCGTTATCGTGTGACAGCGACGCTCCGAATTTTATAAGCTACTCACTGACATTCTTACCGCTATCATCTTTTTCTTTATCATCGCGTTGCATATATTTTGTAGACTTGTTTGCTTTCTCTTTTTTGCTAGTTAGTAGACTAGTGGATTTTAAGCGAATTATATGCAACCGTGTTGTGGCTTCTGGAAACTCAGGAATTTCTTATTGGTAGTTTCTTGTTCTCTTTTACAGATCACATAATTAATTTGTTTGTATGATATTTGTTACTTTAGAAAACGGTGATCTGGAAGGAAACTTGACAAAAATGGTATGATATCGAATTCAAAAGCAGGAATATCTCATTCAGCCAGCATATAACCTGACTGTTATAGAAAAAATCCATCACAAACCCATTGGACAAAAATTTCAGACGTTTCTCTATGTTCCAACTTAAACCAAACCGAAATGTGAAACTGACAGCTATCTCAATTTTACTTCAAATGTTACAATATATTGTAAGTACGTAATTGTATTACGAGTATTTTTATAAACATTAACTGGTATTTCGACGTTACTGAATCTTAATTTTAATGCATACTTATATCTAGATTTTTGTTAAAGGGCACAGTAATCGACTCTCAGACACGACAGCAGGATTACATAAAGAAAAAACGGGGATCTACTCAGACCACACAAAGGATCCAGGGCAGAGCTAAAATAAACTGCTAATTTTCGATAAATTGTGCATATGTTGCCATCCTAATATAAACTGCTAGTCTGAAAAAACTTATTGACTATTATAAATTTTTAGAAATAAGGTATGTAAATTTTCTATTAAATGTTAAAAAACCTTCAAAAATTCTAATAAATTTAATCGATACTCTCACTTTCTCTTATAAAATTACATACTATGTATCTCTAACAAATTACGTGTTAGTTAAAATTCAGCATGCCATTTATTTTTCTACTGATAACCAAAATCCTAAAGCCACTCGTTCAAATTTTGATTGCGCAATTCGTCCCATTAGGTAATTTCGTATGCATGAAATATTTATAACAAAAAGAGGATTGAAATCAGTTTTCATTGCATGTATCACACTCAAAATTTAACAACAAAGATTTTTCGAGAAAAAAGAAAGATTTAAAATCCAATAAGTTCCCCGTTTGTATTTAAAATTCGTTGTAAATAACTTTGTGAATTGATATTTTTAGATGAGCCTGCAATAAAAAAGAATGTAGATGTTTTTCTGAAGAAAATATATAAGATGATGCCTAAAATAAAGATGCTGGTTACGCATATTTGATATTTGTAAAGGGAAAACAAACTCATGGATACCATGTCATTTTTATTTTGCATTAAACTGATACAACAACCGCAGTTTCAAAATGTGATTTGGAGCCTCGTGTCGTTTCATACTTACTAAACATTTTTATCAGTACGCACATGCATAATTTTTACTTAAATGAGCTTATGCATCGAATCTTCTGACCAATATTATGAAAATAATATTCTATTACCTTTGTTTTTTTGTCCAATTAACCGACACAACACGAACATATACGATGATATCATGAGGCAGCACTCGTTTCATGCCTATAAAGCAACAAGGTGCTCCAGCCGAACAAAGAGAAGCTTACTAATAAAATGCTCTACTTCTTTTATGCGAAAATCTGTTCAAAGCCATCTGAAGTTGTACGATCGTCCTTATTCATATATATTTAAGTTCTTACATAATAATCTACATTTCATTCTATAATTGGCATAATTTCCTATACGACTAATAGGATCAATAGAAAAACCTTCAGGTATAGTCATTCATTAATATCGCTATCAGCAACAAGTATGTATTAATCCTAAAACCCTCAATCACATCATCTGCAAAGACCATAAATTCCATTACCCTTCGACCTTATCAAATCAAGGAAAAAAGATCATCATCGCGTATTTTTTTTAATGGTAACTTAATTAATTCATTACTACTTTTCGTCCTTGTGTTCACGTCGCATATCTTACATTTACTTGACTTATCCAAAAGCTGAACTACGTCCTATCTTTAACAATTACACGAATCCATATTATTTTTCATTAATGTGTTATTGAATTGGTGGCTTGCCATGAGCCATTGCCAAAAAGATAAACTCAGCATAAGTACATACATATTATCTAAAGAGAAGCATGTACATACATTTGCATCATATGGTAACTATACCCATGCATGAAGTTACGTTGTTGAGAGAAAAGTGGATAATTGAAAAAGAGAATACTCCGCAAAAGGAGAGCTCGGTTCGGCCGATTACATGCAGAGACCAAGCAGATATTAAATTATTGATGCTTAAGTATGTATTTGCTTGACTGCTTGATGAGAAGATGAGTTTAAGCTTGATGAAATCGAGCAACCATTTCCAAGACAACCAACAGGTCGTTCCGTATCGTTAAAATACGACTGTCCGATTTCTCATTTTTTCTTGGAAAAGCTTCCCATATTTTTTTTCTCAATGACGCATTAAAAAACCTCGGTACAGAATCCAAAGCTTTATTTATTTAGTTGTTGGACAGTGTCTGTGTGCAAAAATACAAATAAAAAATAAGTTATTTGAAGTTAATCAACTTAGTCAAGTTAATTTAAAACATATAATCATGGCGCCAAAACCTGACATACAAGGTAAGATAATTAATTAATTTAATTGTTGCTTGGAAATAAATGTACTTTCGTAAATTAATTGAAAAGGTGATCCACAAATTTCTCCGAAACTTCCACCGAGAATCGAAAGGAATGATAATGCAGTGGACTACGAATGGGATCCCGCTGAATTGGTTCGGTTAGTTTAAACCTTGTACTGACTAGTTAAAGCGGGGAAATACACCAAATTAATAATTCGATTTCTCCTTAATTAGTTTGTATGAAGAAGTTGAGAGGTTTGAAAGACTCACAGCGAGGTTCAGTCCAAACAGAAGCAATGAAGATTTTGACTTTGAAGAGAGTTCCTTTAATACGTCAACTATATTTGGAATGATGCTCATTATTATTATCGCCGTGACCATTTATGGGTTGACACATCTGTTTGTGGCGACGTTCAAAAATTTCCGATTTTAATAAAAATTAGTGCAAAAAAGCAGCTGTGCTAAAATACTTTCTTTTAAAAAGTGAAGTTTTGTGCATTCTTTAGTTAAAATATTTTACATAGTAGCTTACAGGTAAAGTTGGTTAAGTAAAACAAGTGGTTTTAAAAGTAAGTGGTTATGCGCGAAAGTAAATTGTTAAATGATGAGAAATGCAGGAAAACTTGAAATGTTTGTGATGTCGGCTAAAAATATTTATTTAAACTTACCTTTACACTTTGCCTGTAAAAAAAAGTCTGCAAAATAGCAAACCTTAGTAAATTAAAAATGGCTCTATTTTTGCAAATTTAAACTAATGCAGTTGTCCATTCCTTTGAGTGCAATTTTTTTTATAACCAAACATTAGGTTTTAATATTTATTATTCATTAAAAATATATTTGACTAGTATTAAGGATATTTTGAGAGACTAAACAAAATGATTTAGAAACTGACAAAGAGAGAAAATTTCAATGTACCTACTATTTTAAGTCAATTATAAATTTATAAATGTCTTCATACAGATGTTTGTTTATTGAGCATATTGAATCAGCACACATAAATGTATTTGTACTCCGCAACAAGTAAAAAGTGATTCGAATGAATTATAACTTCAATTGAACTACTGGTTACCAAAACCTGATTATATTTTTTTATACGTTTTACGGGAAACGAAAGATACAACACTATCATGATTACATTGAGTTAGAAGCAGTAATATAACATCTCTACTTATTATTTTGACCCGAGTGAACAATTTTTTAGAAGACTAATCTACGAAATATTTCGAACGAGACACTAGCATTCAACAATAAATTTAAGACGAGCACTGAGAAATAATGGGATTTTAATAATCATTACTATTCCACGAAAAAATGGATTTTAAAAGAGAAAAGTAATAATAAGTATTTGTGCAAAGATGAAAACAGTGAAATATTTGACATGAACATTAAGTCAAGTTGAAAATATATTCAATGTTATAATTTTTGGAATGAGATGAACAGTTAAACTGGTTATGGGAAACTTGGTTTCATAAAGCTTCGCTTGATGATACGCTGTTTCAAAGAAAATTAGCACTTTGTTGCATAAGAGTGTGTTTTCATTCGCTGTTTGTAATATAAATCCACATTGGAAGTGCGGAAAGTGCTACCGGTTAGTAAAAAATACACCTGCAGTTAGTCGCATCAGCTAGTTTACTGCTCATATCGTTAATACAAGGCCAGGCATTCCAACCAGAAGGACTACAGCTTGTCAACCAGGTAGAAAATATGGATCCCTGAGAGAAAAGCATCCTCCAAACGAGAAATGAGCTCAGTTGGTTTGAAGACGGCAGAAGAAATCTTAGGATATGCCTTTGGTTTGTCTATCTCACTTCCATTGTACAATTTGCCTCATCAGTAAACTCCAAACGAGAATTCATAAAATGAGCCATAAGAAGAAAATCGTGAAAAATTAGATATTATTTGCCACTTTCTTCATTGTAGATACACTCTGTTCGTAAATAAATTTACGAATACTTTATATAGTTTTTGTATCGACATAGTGAAAGTTCAGGTATGCACTGATTTAAAAAAAATCTGTAATAATTGATATAAGTTCTACACACGACAATATTTTTTAACTTGACCAGTACTAAATATTTGTTCTTTCAAATTTTTTAAATACTGGCCAATATTCTAGTCACTCATTTATTAACCGACGCTATTGGATTGACATATGTGCTTTGGAGATAAACATTAGAAAAACTTATATATTTAGTTTGGCTGCGCCTGCAATTTGCTTTGGTTATTGTGAAGTAAGTTGACAAGTTAATTTGACTTAATTTTTTTTTACAAATTGTTACTATTCTTAGTTATCAACTTAATTAAAAGAGCAAAAAATTTGTTCTTAGATTTAGAATTTACAACGTGTTCTCTCCAAATATTGGAACAAATATTTGGTTGCGCAAAACGAGTAATATAGTTGTTCTCACAAAAAGTTAGGCTTATCGTGCGATTGGACACTAACTTGGAGAACTGCAAAGAGGTAACGTTTCCTAAATCAGCAGTTTCCTTACGACCCCATTTATTAGGGCTTTTTCTCTATCTTTCTTTGCATACCTTATTCAAGGTAACAAAGCTTAAGTATTTAAACCAAAATTTACAAAATATGTTTTAGTCAAACTCATAGCCTCGTTTCTATTAATATACAGCTACCCTAAAAGTACGATCATCTATAAACCATCTTGAAAATCTAAAGGTGAGCAATCTTTCATATTATAGACTCGGCATTTACCTCAGCCCGTTTGGCTGGAGCACAGTCTACGTCAAATATCTAACTCAACTTGTTATTCTCAACTATGCTGTATTTATTTTATGTCCATTAAGTTACGTAACTTTGTTGGAGGAAATGTCGATTGCTAAAATCTTTGCACCATGTTTCCGGAAAACAGAAACGCCTGATGTACCAGTAATTCAAGTTGATGATATTGAACACCACGACCCAGAAATATTTGGTTGGAGAGTAAATCCACCTTTGAAACCAAAAGCAGACAAGTCATTAAAAGAAAAACCGGAAACTTTAGCGGGAAATAGGGCCCCTTCCATCACAGATATATCCCCGTTACAAAATCCTATTCAAATACAGCGCGTTTCAGTACCCGCAATAGAGGCATCATCAACTTCTGCTCAACTTGAATCTGTTTCAGTTGATGTTCATTTGGAATCTGGACATCACAATGTTGAGAAAAAAATGTTATCAAGTGCACAAAAAAGGGAATTTTTAATTTAAAACAATAGTATTTTAAATATTTAATAAGTATACCTTACACAAACAAACAAGGTGACTATGTTTTAAAAAAACAAGCTAGAAATATCTAAGACTTATGCAACATTATATATTCTTAATTATTTAAGCACAGAAAATACCATAAGTTTGATAGACTGCTTATGTATTCCTGGTTATATCACAAAGTTTTAAGTAGACATCAAAAGAAAACCCTGTATAAATAAATTTTGAGAGGTTGGGTATGATTAAAGAGAAGACAAACCAATTAGGTATAAGCAGATTATATGGGTGCTGTGTAAAACGAAGAAAAAACGAGTCATGTCAAGACATGAAGAAAATATGTGGATGAATCTGAATATATCCTTACATGAAGTGACATGCAATCTGACACCTGTCTGACATCGACATCTGTAATCCATTTAACTGTTAATTGACCATTAATTCAAAACGTGTTTGGTTTACCAGGTTGATCAGAATACTTTAATCTATCGATTGGTTTGGTACAATAAAAAATCGTCGATTTAAAAAGCATGTAACCTTTAATTTACCGTTACTCCTGTACCGTTTAACCGAGTTGGCTGAACATCACTAGCAATGGAGGTCTTGACCTGAGGAGTCTATATACGAAGTTTGAAGAGTATCGGTTAAACCATTTTGAATTTAGAGCACGGACGGACAGACGGACAGACAAACTAAATAAATAACTACGATTTCTTTTCGATTCATCCACGTAATAAATGTAATCTATCCAATCCAACCCGCTAAGCTTGATGGTTTTCACAGGAATCTAAATAATGGAAAATGATCTCTCCTATTGGCTAATAGCTTGTTAGCTTATCACTCAAATTATAACTTTGAGCTTTCACTTTCTTATAAGCTGCTAGTTTTCTCGCAAATGTTTACACAAAGTTGTTTTGGAAAATTTAAACCCATATCTTTCCAACATATCGTATAACAATTATAGTCACAATTAAGTTTTTGTAAGGGTTTGGTTTGGGTAGTTGCTAGTTAAGACATATCTTTACGTAATGTTTACGGGAGCCAATTTTGAACACTAATTATGTTTTTGAAAATCCAAAATTTTTGGGAAACACGACAGCAAAAACTTTTTTGTGCTTTTCAGAATAATTTTACAAGATTATTGGTCCACAGGCTTTTTAGCTCACATTTTATGTTGTGGAAGCAAAAATGCTGTTTTCATTATATCTGGACTTTTAAAACAAACTGAAGGACTGAAATGATATGTTTATGACTTTCAGCTATTTGTACATAATAAAAAATATATACCATTTATATTTTGCACAATTGCTATTTTCTAAATTGAAAGTATGAGTCAAATATGAGTCACACAAAAATATATGTACATTTACAACAATTCTATGTACATTGGAATATCCCTGAAAATATTTCTGCAGTTTTACTTATTGATGTAATATCATAAAATCAAATCAATGACAGTCTGCAAAAGGAGATTTTGCAACTCTGTCAAGACCTACGTTTATCCGTAGATCTGCCCTAAGGATCATCTAGTGCTTCAGCGTTTAAACTGTGTCACTTGATATCTTTCAAAGTGCAGTGTTTATCTTTCAATGTAATAACAACTACATAATCTTGTGTAACGAGGTATTAAACTCAAATATCATGCTCAACGTACATAGATGAATACATACAAGTAAATATGAAATTATATCATGTGAAAGTTTGTATTAAGTTATTATAGCTCTTTGATATAATAAAGGGATATAATGTTCACCTGAATGAATCTTTTAAAATAAATAAAACTTATGTGTACTCAATAAAAAATGAAATTGTGTGGGTATTTTAATGCATTGCTTTCATCCTCTTTTGCATACGACTGTTTCATTTTACAAAACTGACAGAAATCACGCATTGAGTATCATACAATTGCTGGAGCAGCAGCCAGAAAAACTAATAATACACATCAAAGGAAAATCTAATCGGGAATCCTTATTAGGATAAACTTTATTTCAAAGAAACGTTCGTTTATACTATTGTATTATAAGCAATAATAGAAGTTGTCATAAAGTAGGTGTCTAGTTGGGACTTGTAGGCTTTAATACAGGGCGCTTTTAGTAATATTTTCTAGCCAGGACTTAATCCCATCCAATTTAGATACATACTACATTTAGCAGCAGACACGACAACAACAAGAAACCCAACAACAGACGTGTGAGCATTTTTCAAAGATTGTTTGTGTTACTCTTCTAAGGTCAAATTGTTACGCCGCCTACTTTCTTTTAGCCACCATATTATCCCAAACCATGTCCTAACTACAACCCACTTTCTAATTTTCGTACTAGTCATTCTGACTTCACGGTAAATAGTAAGTGTCAGCTAAATTATTTCGTCTGTTGTAACTCGAAGTAATCTAAAGACACTTTGATGACAATAAGTACAATACGAGAATGAAGTTTGATGTCAGTCAGTAAACCAAGTTAAACCAGGCAAAGTGATGACACGTAAAAGGTGCTGTTTAGGTATGTGTTACACGCACACACACACACACGTGTTATGTACTTATACTCAAGTGGAACTTTTGAGAGTGGACACCCCGACAAAGTTACGATGTCAGTTCTAGCAATGAAGCTCATGAACTCTCGCTCGTATTTTAGAGGAAGCCAACCCTCATAATAAATTTCTCGAGATGAGTACTTGCGATTTATGGTCAAGACTACATGAGCAGCTTTCAATATTGTTGTAAATCCGAGGGAAATGGAGAAGTTAGCATGAAATGATAGTGATTAAGTTTTAAAATTAAAATTATTCCTTACTTTTGTGACGATTCTGAAACCTTTTTAAATGCACGTGTCAAAAGACCTGTCTGCTATGCGTTCATGCACACTTCCGCAAGCTTACAAAGTAGATCAAATGCAATTTCATAAATGGTTATGAAATGGTTTTTAGAGCTTTTTGTGAACCTTGGATTTTTTTATTCCAAAATGTCTTTTAAGTTCTTGAGAACCTGAACATTAATAATAAGATTATATAATTTGTAAATGGGTTGTAGCATCAAAACTCAAATATTCTTAGAATCTGATACATCGAAATAAGTGTTCAAACGATCTTAAAAGCACTTTAATAATCACAAAAGCGTTAAGCAATGAAATCTGATCAGATTACCTTACACTACAATTTTTAGTATCTTTCAGCACTTTAATTTTGTACTTAAACAACGCATACCATTTTTCTATGAACTTTGTCATATAAAGCTCATGTCATGATTTAAACTGTACTTTCAGAGTATATTTAAATATTAGTTCTATAGCTACAGAAAAAACAGACTTTAGCAAAATTTAAACCAGTATAACAAGCTTGCTATTTTGATAATATTTTCCTACTAATTGCATGTGAATTGGTTAAAAAAAACCAAAAAGAAAGTCGAAAAATAAGGATTTTCTGATTAATCACAATTCAAAGAGTAAAAATACGAACCCTTTATGATCCATGAAAGAATAGTAACGAGTATGACACAGCTAAACTTGTTTTATCATCAGTTGAGGGTTGCATTCGGCTTACGGTATTTACAATGCAATGCCTTGGAGAAAGCAAGCAGTGTGATATCTCATCAACAAAAACAGTAGTGCGGCTATAAATGCTGCGTTCTGTACTAACAAATAAAATACGAGTAGTCCACATTTTCTCGTGGCGCATCTAACGGTATAAACTATATATACGGTATATTTTACATGGGTCAGAATGAGGTAATTAGTAAAGTAAATTGTTTCCATATCAGACTTGTCTTTCATATAATTACAGTACGTGTTACAATGTATCGTTTCTTGTTTGAATATAAATTCCGTATCTAGTACAGCTACACTTTTGAACATGTAATTGTTACTTTCCAAATTTACTTGGAATAATCCAGAAATCACTTTTCTACTAAATTTGTACCCGAATAGCTTGAAATATAATGAGAAAAGGGTGAAAGCCGAAAGCATATCGGATAATAGCAACTCTTTTCGTCTATAACGTAATACGTAATCAAATGTGGGAAGTAATGGTGAGTTGATTTAAGCTGTAAGCTCATAAATTACTGTTGCGTATGACGAACATATGCTTCTAAAATTACATTTTGGCGATTAGTTCAAGATAAAAATATTACGATCAAAGTAAATTGTATTCATTTGTATGGTTTGTGTATGCATCATCATATCAACAAAAAAATGCAAGACGTATAATGGGATTAATTTTCAAAAATATCTCCAACAAATACAGAAACATGTAACGAAAAATAGTTAAATTTAGCAAGCTTAAATTTTGCTGTATTTTTTGAAGTTTCTGGCGATGGCTTAAAGCTTACGGAAAAGATTTGCCATTACGGATATCTTAAATAATCTTCTTACCATTTTCACTACTTATATTTAATATCCAGTCAATGCTAATTTGCATGTGAATTCAACTACGTTTAAATTGAACTTTCTATTACGTCATTACCCGTACCTGCTTTAAGGAATACTAACAATGAATAACTCAAATATGCTTCTTATTTTTTTAATTATTCATATTTTTGTTATAAGCCTTGAAAATTAAACTCTCGCAAATGTCCGTTTTTTGAAAGCTTATAAATTTTCCATTTACTGCAACATCTAATTTACTTCTGATATTAATTAGTCTCTGGTACAATTTTTGGTACATAGCTTGTCGACAGTATGAAACTTTATCCTACAGCGTGTTGGGAAAGAACTAGAATTACATTAGCTTCCAATTATAAAAGTAATATCTCATGTCTGTGTGTTTTTTATACATAAAAATGTTGTTGCAAGTATTACATTGCATGAAATTATTTCTAAGAATTTACTTTATGTAACACGACATTAAATAAAAAATCTTGTATCTGAAAACATACCTGTACTTGTTGAGTATTGGAAAGTGCTGTAGGGAAAATTTACTTTTTCATATAATTAGGTTCTAAAACGTAATGTGAGTATGTTTTGGGGACGATAGTAGCATTTTGATTTTTCTCCTCTAAACAACATACACAATAGTGAGATCCCGAGTACTCTAAAAACGATTATTATATTTATTATGAGTATTGCCTAAGGAGCAAAAGTTTTAGTTTTTAATATAGGTTACAATAATGACCTTTATTCGATATTACTAGTGTAAATACCACGTGTACCACGAGCGGAAATTAGATTATAAGATGTCTGGAATCCCATTGTTTTGGTATTGTATATACTTGTTCGGGCAAAGAATTTTTGTTCAATATTACGTTCACTCTGTAAATATTATTACTTTCCCTCAAAATCGTGTTGGCTTTCAAAGTTAACTTTACTCATAACTATATATCTGTAGTCTGTGATTTCCCTACCATATTTGCATACATTTTATACGACGCTTGTCCTCCAATGTATTGCTTACATGCAGTTTTAATTAAATTCATGTACTTCATCGAAAGTTTTATGCTAATACCATTTTTAAACTAATTAGCACATATTTATTAAATATCTCCTTACAATTAAATTCTACTTAATCATATTCTGATTGAACACAATATTACTTCCATTTTACTATATTTGGAGATCTCAGAGAACTTATTATTTGTTTCATATTTTAGATTTAATAGCCATTTCCCTACTTCTAAGCATTAAAACGTACTTTGCTTTCGTGGTCGAATTATAAAGTTGTTTGAAAAAATATAAGTCTCAATGTGGAATAAATTATGCTGAATGAAACACAAAACGAACATTCTTTCTTTATCGAAACGAAAGGTATCATATATGAATTCAATTCGCGTTAACACACAGCTTTTCTAGGATATTCGTATGAGATTTACACTAACAAGCTGCTGTTCTACCCATGTTGATCCATGGGAAAACCTGTTAGAGTGTAAGCATTTGGATTCCAGAGAAAAAGTATAACCACCATGAAAAATAAGCTCAGTGTATCGTAGGACAGCAGACGGACTTCATCACATTTTCAGCACGTATTTCCGCGAATCAGACTTTCTTTTACCGTACTATTCGCCCATTTAACCAAATCTTAATTTTAACAAAATTTTCGAAGTTATTTATTGGATTTTGCAGTGCTTGACTTCTTGGCCTTACAATCGGACGAAAAACAATTAGATCAAAAAATAATTAGTTGCAAATATATTTTAATTACAAACATAAAAAATTGCAAAGTTTTGTAGTATTATTTTACCTTTTAATTTTGGTCAAAATTTCTATTGCTTTGTCAGAACAAAATGAGGGTGGAAGTGACTTGTTTGAGAATGACATTTACTTGCTTCACATTAACTCTGAAATAGGATCGAGTTGGAGTAAAAGCTCAGCACTTATTGTAAATTTAACTGGAATTGTATCCAATTAAAAGAGTTACCAACAAAACCATGACGAGAAAAAAGTGCGTCACATTGTCTATATTGATAACATGTTCTGCAATTGCAAGTTTATGTGTAATGATCAACGTATTAGTATTTTGTATCATTTTTGTAAAGTAAAATGAAAGTCTAGGTAATTAACGGTGTTGGTATTTAAAGTTATGATTTGTGAAAAATATGTAACGAAGGACCACGCTTTTAATGAGAGCGACTCTGAATGATTAGAAATGATGAAATGATAAAAATGTGGAAAATGGTAAAAGTCACCGACACACTTTGTACATGAAGATGATAACTGTTCATAATATGCACTGACAATCTGTGAATGAAATGATGAAAAACACAAGTAATTGAAGTTTCCGAATGGTTAAATAAGTAATTTATTTCTCGAACACAATTAGCTTATTTTCTGTGTCGAGATGAAGAAAAAGAATCAAATCACAAAGTTACAAATTGAAGAGAAGACAAGTCAAATGTGTGCAGCACTGATGGCTGTCTGAAAAGCAAGTGTGTAAGAAAAATGATACATGTACAATGATTTAGCTTGACGGATCAAGTTCAAGGTTAAGGTGAATGAA
>JAQFZH010002588.1:0-16091 GCA_034695485.1 Entomobrya nivalis | reverse complement strand
CCCAAACATTTAAAATGAATAGTTAAACATTTTATTTTACAGAGAATCCTATTTAAAAGTTTTACTGGGTTTATTATTATTCTATAACGATTTGATGTATATACAATTGTCAATTATGCATATGACATGCATTTGATTGTATTATTCTTTTGGGAATAAGCATTCATTAAACTTTCAAAAAAGATGTATGTACATATGTATATTGCAGCTCTTGGCTTCTAACAGTCTATAAAGTTGTTCTACACGTGGATGATAGCATTGGAATTGGAAGTTGTGGTATTTGAGATTACTAGGTATACTTTGAACAATAGGAATACACATTCAAGAGGTGATACATGTCGAATAAAGAAAAATCCCATTTGTACGATTCACTTGAGCGGTCCGAAAAAAGATAAAGGCTTCTCACCCGAAACTTGCCACTTTCTATCGAGACATGAACCAAAATTTGAAAGTTTGCAATAGTTAATTTTGGATCCTTTTAAAAGCCATCTTATCGCAAAAGTATTTTAATTTTATATATTTCAGCGCCCAACTCGATTTATTGTATCTTAATCGTAATCAATGGCATGGATCAAACTCTAGCATTAGTAAATAAAAATCGTCCCATCTTTGTCAGGGTTACATACTGTAGCTGGTTACTTTATTGGTTCTTATTTATAGATGCATTTATTTTTTATTTGGTTTAAATCATTTATAAACTGGCTCAGCAAAAGTATGAAAGTATACATCCATATGAAGAATCCATAACATGATTCACAAGCCATTTGGCTAGAAGAAGAGCATAAAAATATTGCTGAAAATTAATGTAGCAGTATATCTATTTTATTATCAGATGAACTACGACCCTCCAATCAATACTGAAGCTAATTAAAAAGACGTAGTGCTACTTATACAGGTAGTAAGTTAGCCATTAAATTCATGCTCCATACTCTAGCTTATGAGTAGCGAGAGCTGACCCATTACTCTTATCAGCGTCATCAGAATAATCATGGATTCTTAAATGTATTTTTTTACCTATATATGGGTTAACCAGGTCGACAGTGACGATTGCAATGGTTTTCATTATTGGTTTTAAGCTTCGCTCGCTCTTGGCAATCAAAAGCACATATAAAATTTGTTGGTATGTAGTTTACTATTATGATGCCGACATTTATAGTTTTCTCGGTCGTTATCGATTTTTCCCCCTATAACCGTCTATTTTTATTGCTAGTTGATTTAAATGCGAAGTGAAAGTCTATTGTGTATTGTTAGGCATTTAATGTTGTTGGTAATGACCACATTCATTCAGGACCATTAATTGTCTAACAATGTGTACATATAATGTGCTTGTACTGTTTATAACTAATAATTTTATATAGATGTCGGTTTTATTTTCGGGTATAAGTACCTGCTAGACAGACTCTGAATTAAATTGGTATTGAGTACATTGTATTTTGGAAAATTAGGTAATTACTTGCTGAATTCCATAAAAATGAAAACGACTGTTAAAAATTATGAATGACATGATATTTCTATAAGCAAAAACAATTTTTTAGCTTATAATCCGTTTTGTTCTTTAGTGTGGAATATATAAACTCTCGTTATTGCATATTATATACTTCCAAAATGTGGTTGAAAATTTATATACTAATACTTCATTTAAAAAATTATTCCAGAACCTTAATTTACATGATCATTATGAATTCATATCATTATGATATGCTATACAAGACACCAAGCTTACAATTCAAACCCTTCCCTTTTACTCTATAATTAAAGCATAAGCTATGCATATTATACAATTTTTAATACCTGAAACCAAATACAAGGTTTATCAAATACTGTCGAGTCGATCCTTGACCTCAATATACCTTTTTACTTGTGCATGGACCCTGAAACCATTTTCCCCATATCTTAATTATATGTTTAAAATATTTTTTATGAATGTTGTGTCTCTTGCTAATCCCTTTTCTCTTTATATTTATGGAAAACAGAAACTCATCTCTATTTCATACAAAGCGTGGGTACGACATTTATGTGAATTTTCTTGTAAATTTATAATACCACAGCTAATGCAAATATTTTCACCTTACTTCTTTCAATAACCGTTCACATTATTCACCAAATATGCTTCTATATTGCACTGAAGTTGTCACCTGTTACTAACCGTAAGTTGTCTAAATAATGTAAATATTTTTTTGAATTCAATACTTCAGCTCAGCAGTAAGTTGTAAGTTGGCTTTGTGCAGTTTTACGTATCGACGTAGGCATTCAATTTCCACCGAACACGTTCTAAGAAAATATAATTTAATTTCATGCTACATGTATTTTAGAAGTGAAGCAAATTAATTTGAACCTCGTCAATCAATTTTCATAATAGTGGAAAGTTATTCTATTTTTTGTAGCAAGTTTTGATGTCATATTGACGTATAATCACATATATTAGTGGTAGTAAATAGTAAAGGTTGTACTTGTAGTTGTAGCGTAGCTGTAGCGCATTGCAAATTACAAAATCGCATCGTAGCAGCATTATAAATCAATTGGTTCACTTCCAGTTCTAATAGATATGTTTAATAAATTTAGGATAGGCCAACTGGGGAGTCAAACGACGGAAATTCTTGGTGGAGGAATGTCAGAAGATTGACATTGTTTGATTACAATCATGAAAGAATACCAGCGGAACCGTCCTTTTTCTTGGCTTCGTTTTCACGACAAAAGGAAGAATGGTAAGAGCCAACATGAGTTTTTTTAAAGTTAACTATTTCGTTGACAATATAATCAGTACTGCCTTAAATATGCCGATTCTACATTGAAATTAAAGATCTAAATAGTCTACCAGTAGTAAATAAGCTATACTGAAGTAATTGACATGCATGACGTTGTGGAGAGTAAACATGACAACTTTTTTTTTGAGTGTTTTATGAATAAGCATGCTCTTCAAATACATCTGCAAAAACTACTGGTCAGATTTAAATGATGTGTGAATAAATATGATATACGTAGGAAGGGATACGGATATGATGACGATACGTAGTAGTATATACGGCATTCTTCTGTCAACAATACAGTCAACGTATAAAATTAAATTAAATTTAAATGCCATCGTTGCAACTCAAAAAAATTCTAATCCCATTACCTTAAGTCTGTGAAAAAATCATAATTCAAAACTGCGACTTGCTAATTATGTTTTTAAACAAATTTAAGTTTCATCATCAAAGACCGAGAAACATTTTTCACCCCTGCGCAACGAAGTCAAGTTGTTTGGAAAATTCTGACTCGCACGAGATTTGACGAAGGCGTTCGTGATAAACCAACAGTTCACCAGGTGAGCGATAAAAACTACTTAACTCATTTGGATTCGTAGTTTTGAAGTTAGGTTTATGATATATGTACATATTTCTCATTAAATCTTAAACAGACTGGCATACGTAGATTACTGAATGATAAGACTTTCCATGCCGCGTTTCCGCTTCATGATGGACCTTACGACGAAGACGACTTTAATGGAGAGCCAAATGATAGACGGGTAAGCATCTATAAAGTATTTATCATAGAAAGACATTATATGATTTTATGCTGGGCAATGCTGACGTACGCGACTAACGCGACTCGTGTGATTAATATGCATGAGCATATAATATGTAGCGTACATAAAAAAATAGTAAAAAGCCCTAGAAATACATGTTTAATTAGTTTTATGTAACGTTGTAAACATTTTTGCAGCTTCTTTATACGGAGTGGGCCCACTTCAGTAACTGGTATAAAAAGCAGCCCTTGTGGCTGATTCGTAGATACTTCGGAGATAAAGTAGGACTCTATTTTGCATGGCTGGGATTTTACACTGCCATGCTGATTCCAGCCTCGATTGTGGGAATTTTGTGCTTCCTTTTTGGTGTCATTACTGTCGGTACAGATTACAACACGCCCAGGTTTGCTTTTGACCAACATTTTGTAATGAATAATGAAACTTTATTATGCTTCGCATTCGTGACGAGTGGGAAAGAACGTGTAAGCTTTGTTTATGTGGGCATGCATGTTGATATTCGCATTAGAAGTTCTTCTATTTTTAATTTGAATTGGATTCATGCAAGAATTGACGCTTTTATGATTACTTCACATTCCAATGACATGTGATTCAAAACTCATTTAGCTAATTATTCAGGAAGAAAAATTAAATTTGAATAAATATTTGCTGTCAAATGCTTACATTTATGCTATATTTGGCTTTTAATACTAAATTGCATTAACTTTTACTAACAGTCGGGAAATTTGTGGTGGGATTGGAGGGAAAACCATTATGTGCCCTTTATGCGGAATATGTGACCTGTGGCAACTTCAGGACTCTTGTACCTTTTCGAAATTAACATATTTTTTTGACAATCCTGCAACTGTATTCTTTGCAATATTTATGGCATTTTGGGGTAATATTTTGATTTGGGAATACATCAAAGTGCATGTAAAATATATTTTTAATGACATAAAAAATTGTACAAATTTTTCTGCAGCCACTTCATTTTTAGAATTTTGGAAACGTAAGCATGCTGTCATTTCATGGGAGTGGGATCTTCACAATTATGAAGTCGAAGAGGAACCCCGACCCGAGTTTGAAGCGGCAGTCACAACATTTCGAATAAACCCTGTCACTCAAGCGCCAGAACCGTACCTGAGTTTTTGGAGTAAAGCCTTTCGAATGTTGGTGGTCAGCTCCCTTGTCTTCCTGCTTCTCTTCATTGTCGCGTTTGTCGTTGTTGGGATTATAATTTACCGATTGGTCATGATGAGTATACTGTACACCCCTAAGGAAGGCACAGAGGCGGATAAAACAGACGTTACAGACACTAGAATTGAGTTTTTTCAAGATTACGCCAAGATTATTACCTCTGTCACCGCTGCTATCATCAATCTTGTCATTGTCGTGTTTTTGCACAATGTAAGTAGTATCGTATCATGTAACATAACTTTTTGATTTTTTAGTCCTTTGAAAATGACACGTAAATGCACACGGTTTTCTGAAACAGAGAGTTTACTACAACGTGGCCATCTGGCTTACAAACAGTGAGTACCCAAGAACACAAACGGAGTATGAGGATAGCTTTACTTTCAAGATGTTCCTTTTCCAGTTCATCAACTACTACTCATATCTGATTTACATTGCTTTCTTCAAAGTATGCACTTTTAACTACAATTCATTGATTAATTCATTTTTAAGCTCACAATAATTATAAACAAGTCATTTTTGTGATATTTGTAGGGTAGATTTTTTCGACATCCTGGCGATGATTCAGATAACAGCTTTGAAAAGATTAGAGGGGATATGTGCGATCCTGCAGGTTGCTTGTCCGAACTTTTCATTCAGCTTTCAATTATCATGATTGGCAAACAGTTCTTCAACAATTTCATGGAATTATTAATGCCGTCAGTATTTTGAAATATTATTCATTCATCCCTGTTTAATTCTTTGTTTTAATATTATAAAAATATGCTTTGGCTTTTGTTTTGTTTCAGTAAAATGTCGAACTGGTGCAGAAGAATCAAGTACAGTTCTGCTGGAGACCCCGATGCACCAGGATTTTTGACCAGATGGGAGCAGGACTACAATTTAAAAAAAGCTGATCAGCTAGCATTATTTCAAGAATATTTAGAAATGGGTAATCGGAAGAGCAGTCAATTTTACAAATAATAACTTTAAAACTATTCTTTGCTAATATTAATTTGTCATTAAATTACACGAATTTTACAGTGATACAATATGGATTTGTGACACTCTTTGTCGCTGCGTTTCCACTGGCGCCCTTTTTTGCCTTGCTGAATAATGTTGTGGAAATTAGATTAGATGCTTACAAGTGGATTACGCAGTTACGACGCCCACTAGCAGAACGTGTGGAAGATATTGGAGCTTGGTACGGGATTTTACAGGGGATCACTTACACCGCTGTTGTTACGAATGTAAGTATCTTTCAAAATAACCCATTGTGTATTTTTCTATTAAAATGAAAGTAAATGGCAAAGTTGATGGGAATGGATCATTAAGGGATTTATTTTGTGGCTTTATTGTTTCCAGGCGTTTGTAATAGCATACACCAGTGACATTATCCCACGGCTGGTTTTTAAATACGCCCCTGAAAATGAAAATTCGACATTACAGGGCTACATACAAGCATCTCTGTCTGGTGAGCTTATATTCACTAGAATAGCTAAATAAATATTGATTAAATCAAAATCAGGACTAGGAATTTGATGAAATTATGGATGTTCGATTTCTGAATTTTTAGAGTATCCTACTGACAGATATAACTTATCCAATCAGAGAAAATTCAAAGACAATTTTACTGATGTATGTTTTTACCGTGGGTATTACAAAACACCACTGTTAAATGAGACAGGTCCATTTCAGCCTACAATAAAATATTACCACATACAGGCAGCTCGACTTGCATTTGTCGCTGTTTTCGAGGTGAGAAATTTTGTCGCCATTGTATTTTTTAAATATATTTAGATGAGTTTTGAACGAATAAGAAAAGATAATGTTATTTTATATTTTAGCATCTAGCATTTGCCTTAACTGGAGTGATGGCCTTTGCCATTCCAGACGTGCCCCGTGAAATTAGCGTACAAATTCAAAGAGAAAAATTATTAGCAACGGAAGCTCTGTACGAAAGTGACTTGGCTCGGTTGAAACGTGAATCTGAGGCGCATACGCTTGGGTTGAATGATAAAGGGGAAAACAAAACAAGCGTTAGAAGAGGCTCTAGGGTTGCTCAAGACTCGTTTCTAACTCAGATTCAGCATTCTATGGAGCTGCAGCAACAGAAGTCGCAAAATAGAATAAATAAAGAAAATGGCAATCCGCAGACTAATATTAGCCTGGATGGTTTACATTTGGATTAATTTTGTAATGGAGTTTAAATGAAATAGCCATATGTGCTTTCCTTTGGCCAAGATTCATTTGTGCCAGATTTAAGTAATGAAAGAGATTACAAAAATCATATAATTATCTTGACTCTTGTCGATAAAGACTACAACTAGACGAACACATTTAACCAACGCTGCGCTATTTTATTTTTATAATTTTGCATTAAAAATTTAATGTACATGTGACCCTCACTGAAATAAAATTATTGTGAAATTTGCAAGTGGACATAAGTCAAGTAAATATTATATTAGTGTCTGCAACCAATGCTTTTTTATATATTCACCCGTGACATATTTTATTAATAACTCGTATGGAAATAGCTGCAACTTCACTGTAGCCTCGAAAATTTCTAAATTCGAATTGGATGACAACTCAAATGAAAGTTTCTAGACTCACTCAATAATGCACTTATAAACGAATTTTATAAAAGTTGGACAAGTTTTTATGATACAATAATATCCTGTATGCACTAAACTTTAAATGACCTGGTATAAACTAGATAGCGCTACTTGACAGTGACAGGAATATCTCTGTTTACACAAAAGATAAACTTTAGTAGACAGAGTATAAGGTGTAGATTTAACAAGTTTATTTATTCTTGCAAATAAAAATTACATAGTATATTTACTGATTGTATTCATGTACCTGTTCGGCTACAGTTAATGTTTAATAAAGCTTAAAGTGATATATCATATGTATACATTTCAACATGTTCACAATAGTATTATTATTTGTTTGCCAAATAAATAAATATTTAATATCGGTAGGAAATCCCTACTTACATACATAAAGCAAGAAAAAGCGAAGGAGGAGGCATGTAGTAGTGTCTACTGATATATTGTGTGAAATACCTCCTTAACAAAAGTTTTTACCATACTAGTCACACTTATTTACTTGAAATATGTCAGTTGACATGTCTGAATAATTTATATCTACAAAAACATTTTGCCGTTTGTCATTCCCAAAACAATCCTGAAACTTAAGCAAAAAAGAATTTAATTGAAAACTATTCATATTTCTGGCCTCTTACAAGGACAATGCTGTAATCTACTTCAACAGCATTTGGTGAATTTCTTGATGGGGCATTTTGCACAATTGGAAGAAAGCATTTTCGAAAATCTTCTTTGTAGTCTGCTTGCAAATCATCGGGAATTCTGTGTATAAATGGATTTGCAGCCATGGCAGCATCTGAAATTCATTATAAAAAATTACGAATTATGTTGTACATGACAAAAAAAATTATGCGGACGGACATGCACGTATTTCCTTGTGAAATCGTTATAAATTGAAACATACCGATCATATTGTCAATGCTGTCGAAACGGAATTTACGAGTGTAATTCGTACATTCTTGAACATGATAACCAATGGATGTCATTAGTTCATGCATGTCTTTTGCAGGGTCCTCACTAAAGTATGATTTTGGAATGAAGTGGGATACATCCTAAAATAGAAATTAAATCGTTTTGAAAAATATTCATATTATAGTATTATCTTATAATATAAAAATACTTACAGAAAGATATGTCGCCCACTTAGAATTTCGACTCATGGCATCATAAACAGAAAACACGCCAGCATTCGATATGTAGTAAAATGCAATTTCACCATTGCTCTTTAGCAGGTTGTAAAGACGCTTTAACGCTTTCCTGAATCAAAAAGACAATATATTATTAGTATAACTTTCTGTTAAATGCTGATTTTGTTGCAAGCAATGTACTAGAAAGTCGTATATGATATAATGTAGCGTTACCCTTGGTCAACAATCCAGTGAAGAACGTGAAACGAGAAAATTTTGTCAAAAGTACAATGAAATTCGGTCTCGTCCTTCATGACATCCGCCACTGTGTAAGCAATTTGTGGGTGGGCGTACTTGTAGCAAGCGAAATCCACCATTTTCTTGGACACGTCAATCGCGTACACTTGTGTGAATGAAGGCAGCTCATTTGATTTCGGATTACCGTTGAGAGCCGGAAACAAAATATTTTTGGTGTTGAAGCCAGATCCACAACCAAAATCAAGAATGATCTCAACTGGTTTCCTATCCATTTTGGAAACAATATAAGGAACGAATTCCCTGGCGTCACGGCGTTGAAATTCACTGTATTTATCGTACATGTCTGGGTCGTACATTTTGTCGGAAATTTATTTGAAATAATTATGAAATATGTACTTTTCACTTTTAAGCCTTTGGAAATTTGTATATTTTAGAAAACTTGTTTTTAAAAATCTTTTCAAAAATCGAAATAGTTTTACGAGTTTAAGACGAGTTAGTCCAACTTGCTTCTTTTCCTCGTTCGAGAACTGAATGATGGAGAAGTCATCGTTTACAATTATTTATATATAGTAATTTTCTGTTATGGAAACGACACTCATGAGATGATCTATTGTAATGCAAATTTTGATCAGTTTGACTAAAAATAAATTTGACATGTCTTCCAATATTTTCCATTAAACGCTATAAATACATGTTATATTACTCAATCCTTGCTTATTTGCGTTTTACAGACATGAAAAAATACGCAAGAAGATTTTATCAAGAGAGAAAGCGCGCTTGCTTCACTCCAATTGATGATTGAGGTTGAGTTGCTATGTGACTTGCTAGGTTATTCATTGTATAACGTTATTGCACAACAATTAAGTTTGTAGTTATTTCAGACTTCAGTTCTTTGTTGTCAAGGAACAATTGCTTTTTTTGTGATCGCTATCAAGGTTGTAGTATATATAAGTAACTTTAGGTTGAGTTAGTAAAAGGATGTAAATACGATAAGTTGAAGTGCACATCACATTCATCCATTCAATTCATATTTATTTTTATCCATTTCCTCTTCTCGATGAGCACAGCAAGATAAAGGAAAGCTGAAAGTGGTAACAAAGAAAAAGTTATTGCTAACATAGTAACTTTGGCTGCTATCATATGGTGATACAGGAAATTGATATGCTAATGGACTTTTCCACCCATGACCTAAGATTGGCAAAGATAACATGATTTTCTTAAAATAATTTTTATACTATATATTTCGTTCAAATATTTTGCGATTTCGCAAATAAGAACTACGTAGTAGACGTGATGGTACAAATGAAGGATGTATTATGTAACTAGTCATCGAAGTATATAATAGGGAAGCATTTTCTTTCTTTTTCTATTTGTAGACTAATATGTGGAATTATTTGTTTGCCTACCTGTATGTGCGTCAATAAAGAACTACATACATTAGTTTTGATATTATGTAAAAATTAGTGACACAAGTTCATTCCCATTCTTTGATGATATTTTGTAAGGATTTTGTTGTGTTAAAAAAATAACCTTTCTCCAATTTAACAGTGACTTCGATTTCATATAACTTCCGACCTAGTTGTAAACGTCATGACCTAACCATTCCCAAACCATATAAATCCGGAAGTAAAGCAAATACAAAAATATTAATTTATAATGGGGCATAATTTTGAAGATCTGCATCTTATTTGGACAATTAAGTCATAAAGTTGAGGAAACAAAATCTGAAAATCTGTACATAACGAAGCAGCCACCCAAGACTACAGCAAAGTTAAAAGATACTAGTAAAATGCAATAAAATAAAGTTTAAATTGTGATGTGATAACGTGATGAATGTAATGCATACAGTATTATTTATGATCATGCATAGTAAATGCATATACATGATTTTAAAAACAGATAATATTTCCATAGCAAAACTTCAAACTATTATCTACATTTATTTATCCATTCCAAGTCGAAACGATTGAATGGTGTGACGATGAAATCTTTTTCGTCGTTGTAGTTCCTCGTACATCCTGAGAAAAAAATCTTGAACGGTGATTAGAGAATGGGAGGCTTAAGGAATCATGAAGGGAAAAAGTCACAATGAGACTTAAAAGCTTACGTTTACGTTTAGGTTTGAGGATGCTTGCGAAAGAATGAAAGGTGATGCATGGATTTATGAAGCTCTCACAATTTAAGCACAATCAATTCATGAAATGAAAGAATCCATACTTTCCGTACACCCCGTCATAAATCACAGATTAGGCGGTAGTGACTTATAAAAATTCTCTGTTCTCCTCACACTTCACAGACAAACGCAAACGTACCTTTCATTGTCACGGAGAGGAGAGAAGTCATTCATAAAGAAGGAAATGCTTTAATAATAAAATAACAATGGCAACCATGAAGAACGAAACGAAGGAGAAAGATATTTTATGTGAGTTGACTCAAGCATTTTTGATAGGGAAGAAAAAAATCATTATTCTGGAGTTGTGAAAGAAACATTCCATAAAATCAACTAAGGTGTGTATTGTGTGCGAGAGAGAATGAGTGTGTGTGTGTGACTTCTGCTCTTGTGATATCTGGTATGGTATGATGATGCTGTTTGTCCTAAAGAATGAAGTATTTCTTCGTTTGGAAAAATGACCTCAACCAAAAATTATGACTGCGTGTATATTTTATTATTACAACAAATACCAAAAACTTTAAAAGTGTAAGAAGGGTCACATCGCATTATATCTTTTAGAAGACGGCTTCTTCATGCATCATGATCATCATCGTCAACATCATCTTAGGACTCTTTGGGACAAATTTTTTTAAGGTACAAAAGAGGCAACGAAATAACAACTCTAGTGAGAAAACGATTGTGTGTGTGTGTGTGCTCTTAGTAGCATACCTGGTTCAGTGAGTACTACAACATAATAATATTATGGTGTTGCAATGCGGTAAACAAACAGTAATAAAATTTTACTTGGTTACATGCACACTTATAACTAGTAATCTTGTAAATATCCCTTGTAAAACGTCCAAAAAGGCAAAGGTAAAGCATGTTACTGATACGTTTAATCAACGACGTGCATCGTTGCTCTAAAATAAAATACGTTGCTCGCTGCAAAAAAATGTACATGGAAATTCGTTGCTGTTGTTTTTAAATACTTGCGATACAATCTTTTCGGTTACATTTAATTTCAAGTCCTATTCGCATACTATGAATTCAAAAACAAAAACGAATTGGAAAATTACACAATTTATGTTATTGACTTTTGATAGAACAGTACAGTAGATACAAATACAGTATTGTTCTGGTGATGAAGGTCTAATAATTGTCTGGAATGGTTGAAATAAACGGGTAAATTATGAGATTTTTGTTGAACATGCTTAATTTTTCAGCAAAATACTATACTTTATCCAGGATTACGTAGAGAAACGGCGGCGGCTAAGCATCATATACCACCATACATACAACCTATGGTGGTATATGATGCTTAGCCGCTGCCGTTTCTCTACGTAATCCTAGATGAACTATAGTTTTTGCATGTGTATGTGTAAACTAAATTAAATTTAGATGCATTGTGCCATTTAATGAACAAAGAGAATACTAATTCGATTTTAGATAAACTACAAAATGCAGAGTAAAATTAGATACCATCGGTAATGAACAGTCTATATTATCTTTTGACTTTAAAAGCTCATCCATTCACTTCTAATTGTAAGCAGGCCAAATAGAGGAACCCAACGAAGTCATAAACAATTGCAACGAAGCTCTTCAAACACATTTCACCTACATACTCAAGAAATTCCATTTCAATTTATTACAATAAATGAAACGTTTTTATGTGATACCTTCGACAGTGTCCCTTTTCTCAACAATCCCCATAATCACCATTCACCTTTTCTTTTTTCACGTTCTTTTATCCAGTTCCATCCGGGACAGCTTCTCTCACTGATTTTTTTCTACATTTCACTAAAGGAAATCTCCTTGCCATCACCCACCCTGAAATCCTTCTTTTAATTGTAAATCCTGTTGTATGAACATTTTTTTGTCTTTTTCTCTACATATCATACGTACATGCATGCTCAAAGTCAAAAAGTCGGCATAGGCATAACTTGTCATCTCAATATCTCTGCTTACAATATTTTTTGTGTGGTTATCGCTTGTCTTCATGTACCATTTTACTCGATTCTTTTACACGAATTCTCATTTCCTACACGAAGTGGCACCATCATCATTGCAACAAAAACAACTGAACCCAACTTGTATTTAAAAACAAGGATAAAAACCTAAATCAGCGTATAAATATCTCAGCTTGCTCCTTATTCCACCTGATATGTAAGTAAATGAGACATATTAAAATACTCTGTTCTTTGCAAGATGCACAAGAACAACAACAATACTTTTTTCTGAATGTATGCACATGTTTTACGTTCTCTTGTTTTTTCACATTCTGATTCTGTACTGCACACCACCACCGATCCTCTTCTGCCTCACATAGTTTACTTATAATAATCATCATCATCATCCTCACTATCACCATAGTCACATTGTAATATTATCAGTACTAAACTACCTTAGGAATGTTACATGCAGCGAGAGAGAGAGAGCCAAACCAACGGCGAGCGAGTTTCTACTTCTTTTTACCAAAGAAATGAGCCCAGCTGGGGGTCCTCATGCTTTTCTTGATTCTTTCTCTAGAAGACTGTGACTGTGAGAGAAGAAGACGAAGATTTTTGCTCTTCAAAAGTCAAAGTTTCAAACGGAAGGCAGCAGAGTGGCAAGCAAGAAGCAAAACTACACAGGTAAAACTCACAGATACGCAGGGGTACAATACTCCATGTTCTCCTGAGGAAGAAGTCGAGTAAATCTGTGGTGGTTTTTTTTGATGCAGAGTCGAGTGGAGTGAGTAAAGCTTACTCAGACATAAGCACACACAGTCATCATATTTTCTTATAACAGTATAAAAATATATTTCTACATGTTTTTAATTTTAAATAAAAAACAGCATAGTAAAATGAAGTCACGGTTTGGGTCCACACTGCAAGCTGTGAGGATCAAGTTTTTTGAAAAAATGTATGTACATATCCTCATCTACTTTGACTTGACTCAAACATCCCCTTTCTTAGCCCTTTTTATACCTTTGCAATTACATTTACAACTTTTTACTTTACTCTAAAAAAGTGAGGTTAAACAACTTCGAACAACAAAACGAATACATTATAATCTCTCTCTCTCTCGGTGAGCTGCTGCAGAGTGCACAAAATCAACCAAACAAAACCGTAGGTAGTGTCCTTTTGTCACCCGTCAAGTCTAGTCAGGCCAGGCCAACCAACCAAGCCGGGATTATCAATAACTTTTTTTTTGAAAAAAGAATAAACGTCGTATCATGACTTTTTTGGACTGTCCTAATAGTTGTATTGTTATACAAATTCATGTCTTTACTTCATATTCCTTGTTATTCATTTTTTTGAGAGAGTTTTGTCTTTTTGGTACAAGTCTCAGCCAAGCCAGCACGTTATAAATGAGCATTCCGTCTGTTTGTAAGAAGAATTACTACTGATGTTTTATTGAAGATATATATTTTTTTATTTCATCCTTTTTAGTTATTCGAGCAGCAGCATCAGAAGAACATGCATTAGCATAATCTGAAGGTTATTAATTATTTTCGTGTGTACATCTTACAAATAAATTGTCAAAGAAAAGAATAATGGATGTAGTCGGACTCTCAAGTATCTTTTCTATGAAAATACTCAGATATAAATTTCAGCCATATTTAATTTCATTACGTGGTACATTTTTTTGTTGGAGTAGTGAGCAGAGATTAAGGTCGCGCTAGCCCTAACTCAATTCAACTGCCTATTGGTATCATGCACTCTTATTACAGATCTTTCGGATTTTTTTTTGTGATTCTTATCATTTTATAATTTCTTAAATTATTCTAAATATATAAATGGGTTTTTGAATGCCAATGTAATTTCTTAGTATCCCACACACTAAACATACATAAGCATATAAGCACTCAAATGAATATGACATGACAAAAGTCATTATTAAAAACCTTAATATTTTATTCTCATGAAATGGTTCAATTTAAATTTATGACTTGTTCTTCCATCCCTCACCATCATCCGTCCATTGCATACCATCAACCGTCATTCACTCGAATATTTCCTTCTTTTATTGATAATTGCATTGTTGTGACTTAGCATACTTGTTGTATTTTAAGATTATTATTATTTACTTTGAAGTGGTCGTGTTTGCTATATATTTGCTGCTGCTGTGTTGCTTTGTGTTTCATCACAAGTGGGACCTCTTCTACCGACCTGAAGCTCCCTAAATGACAATGTCAATGTGCGGGGAAAAATCTATGTTGGTGGCCTTTTGTCACACAGGGTAAGTGACTCTCTAGGAAAATATCTTTGTCCTTTTTTCTCACTGGTGATAATAATGCGTGTTTGAATTATTGAAATAAGAAAAATTATGACTATAAGCTGCTTAAGCTATCAAACTCTCAAGGGTATATTTCAACTAAAATCTAAAGCTGCTACTTCTCAGGATTACTATGGCATTGTAATCAGCATAAGTACCAGAAGAGCTGGAAATGGTGAGTATGTACCTGAAGGAACTACACTCTGCAATAATTATAATAGCTCTACAAGCATTCAACCGTGTATAAATACGTTACTTTTGCAACGACAATAAAACCCAATTGTCACACAAAAATTCCATTCTATTGTTGAAGAGTGGAAAAGCAGTAGCGGTCGGATGACCATTTTACAACAGAGAGAACTATACACAGCACTATCACCACCACCAAGTCATATAAAGTGTTAAATGTAAACATTCTTAATTTTAATCTCCCCAGAGAAGTATTACGGCAATAATGACAATGAGACATTTACACGAACTTCGAATATATAACCGAAATTAGGGGTAATGCTACAAGCTCAAAAACTCAAAAGGAATATGTGTGTGGTTTTTTTTCTATCTTTTTCTAAAGTGAAAATAAACTTGGCAAATAAGAACAAGTAGCAAAATCTCTTTTCCTTTTTTAAAAGTACCCCTAATAGGATTATTAACTTCTTATGAAAACCATATAACAATACGAATTGTAATAATTACACTTCTTCCAGAGCAAGCAGCGGTTTGCTCTGTTGTTTGCTAAGGTTCACCCTTTTACAGCCAACTAATCCACCACACCGTCGTCGTCAACAATCTTGCAATCATTAAGACAAAAAATAATAATTTTATTGCTTTCTTATGTTTTTTTTTGTTCTGGATGTGTTATCTTTTTATGAAGTACTTCTTATTTTCATACACCCTCTGTGTCGAAATAGCTATTATTAGGAGTATTTATCTACTACACCTGTATTTATTATGAGCAAGTCTCTTAGAAAAAAGGAGGAGATTACCTCTCGCGCTTACACTAGCATCTCTATAAT
>JAQFZH010002587.1:0-16091 GCA_034695485.1 Entomobrya nivalis | reverse complement strand
TGTGGCGCATTTCATATCTACTCGATTTACCATTTGTCAAAATTTCAGTTAATCCTTTACCAAGGAATGTCCCATTTGGATAACTCCCTCGTCTCCACATTCAATATGATATGTAATTTTGGTGGTATTTTGAGCATTCTGCTATTCATGAAATCCATTTGGTTTCACAAGGATCGCATTGCCGAGTTATTTATAGCTACTACAGTAACAATCAATGTTGAACCTATAAAGAAGAAACTTATTATTTTTGGTCTTACTTGCTTAATTATATTCCTTTCCATTCTGATTTGGTTTTCGTATTGTCACTTTATTTTGACGGATAACTTTTTCAAAAGTTACAAAAATAATTTACAGGAATTAGTCTTGAATATCATCTTACGTTGCATTACTTCACATGTAACCAATTTTTGTGCAATTACAACACGTTACCAAATGCTGGTGCTTGTGTGCACTATTTTGAAAATATCGTGGACCTGCAAACAACAACTCAAGGGGAAATGCATTTACAGGGGAATCGTGCTCCACAAAATGCTAAAAAGTAAACTGAAAATAATAAACGACTTTTATGGAAACCAAATGTTGGCATATTACATTCTCGTTATTGGGCTTTACTGTCAAATTCCGGAAGCTGCAATGGGATCGCGTTTCCAAGGCGCTCGTTCCGAACTTTTGCTTTGCTTATGCATGGACACGGCTGTATGGGTGATTGCTGCAGAATTCCACCATTATACCGAAAATATATTTATGAATTGGATTTACAATGGGGGCAATGTTCCACCACTCGAAAATAGGGATATTCTGCACATCATAAATTCAAAAACAAGCTCTTGTAAATGCTGTTTGATGACAACCGAACTAAAATCTATTAAAAGCGAGCTTACTTTGACTTCGTTGAAGAATGAGTTGTATTTTGAACCATTAGCTCTTAACTGTAGGTTCTTTTGCGTAACTTATGGATTACTAACTTCGGTAACGCGGAAAAACAAGTATTTTTTAGATAACCAAAGACTCCATTGTTTACATTTTTATTTTATGTTTTCAGATGCTCGGATTTATAGTGACGTATGCAATTTTAATATTTCAAGTCAAAAGTCAGCAAGTCAAAGGTTAACTGGAACATATCAACAACTTAAATAAACCAACTATTTTAACATCATTAATAGGATAATAGTTTATAGTTTTAAGTTAAAATTTACAATAGCGTTGGGCATGTTTAAAGTCGCGCTATACATACATATATGAAATAGTCTTTAGAAAATTTATGCATTTAAAATGAAGTAAACAAGCGAAGCATAATAATTTCCAAGAGTTTGCAGAAAAGGCATGAATAACATTAGCCAGGAAATAAATTCTATTTACAATTAAATGAATTCGATAGTGCATTGTAAATCAATCTTTCGCTTTTTTATGTAAATTTGGTTTTAGAACAACTCGACTTTCGGTTCCCTTTCTTTAATTCTCTCATGTTTGTGATGGGATTTAAGTTAACCGAGTAACTGGTTGACAGTGCGTCTATTGGTAACTTCATTGTAGGATTTGCAAGAATGTAGACAGTCATGAACCCAAGTCATTGCGTAGTTTCAACAATCGTCCAATATTTGATCTTGTTCGTCCACTCCAATTCGAATGCCCAATGAAATGAAGAATTATAAAATTTGTTTTGTGAAAATTGGGGAACTCATGTAAAACATAATTGCAATTTTATTTAAGGGCTTTTAAAAAACAGGTATTCTCGCTATTTTAACTTCGTTATGAATTTGCATTTATTTTCGTCGCGATAGTAAGCAAATAAAGATTGTGGACTAAAGAAGCTCACTATTTCAAGGCATAGGGCTCACAGAATAATTAATTGTTGTAAACGGCACCACGATATATATTAATCGTTTTAAACGTTTGTAAGGTTAAAAATTGCATTGGACTATAAACTTAAAACTCATTGACAGATAGATCCATGTGTAATTGGTGTGGTTGATAGTAAACCTAAACTTGGATTGCGAAGTATAACGGGGTATTTTATAACGCTAATGTCTCAACTTTGGAAATTTACTATTTCGATTAAACAATTTTAAATTGAAAAGTTGTCAACATATGAAAAGGGTTTTTAATGACGGAAATATTTTCTATTATTAGCTCTCGCTTGCACTCGATGACGCCTACTTTGTAATCAAGAGTTACAGCCGATTCCGTTTTGGCTTGGTAGCGAAGGTTCGCTCACTAATTTATATAGCATAATTAATAACATCATGTTTTGCTTATGGAATGGAATGGTGGTTTATCATGTTTACACACTGTTTTACATTTACCACTTTCTGTTCAAATTCTCAAGAGCTAATGATTGACACACCTACTAATTAAGCACTTATATAACGCAGCAACCTCATACACAATAAACCACTCTAATTGTAAGTATATGGATATGGTAATCACAATTTAAAAAAATACATCAATCATTTATACATATAAACCCATTAAAACTGTTTATGCCAGCATATAAATTCAATTTGTCTTTACTTTACTGTTGTACAGTAATTTAATGTTAAAACATGTAGATGTATGTAAAATATAATGATTTTTTTACGACTGCCAATCAAACATGCAATCAATCATTGATGTATCCATAATCAGTACAAAATACAAAAAACTGCATTTTGCTGATAAAATGGATTTATCTCGTCAAAATTCTCAAAGATACGTACATTTAAAATTATAATTCAAGTCTGGAATGTATTTTGCGTTCATTCAGGGAAATACATTAAACTCCAGCGCATAAAATTGCAAAAATTACTGTGAGTTGGGAATTTCTCTCGATCTAAAAACAATGAAGCAACAACTACCAATTTTATTGTTGGTCTTATTATTTGGGACAGCGTTGTCTCAAAACTGCAGTACAGACGAGGTAAGCAAATCACTGCCATTTTTATAAAATATTAGTCTAGTTTGAATTAAATATATCATACTCTAAAATTCATTTTTTGTATAAATCAGTTTGAATGTGCAAACGGGAACTGCATCTACCACACTCGTGTATGTGACGGTAGCAACGACTGTGGAGACCAAAGCGATGAGCCACCCATCCTAAATCCAGACCATTGTCCACCCTGTCGTGATGATTACTTTAGATGTGCTAATTCTATTTGCATTCGAAACTCTCAATTATGTGACGGCACTGATAACTGTCACGATGGAAGTGACGAGCCACCCGCTTTATCTCCCGAACAATGTCCACCTTGTTTCGACGGCTATTTTAGATGCAGCAACGGTCGCTGCATTTATAACAATCAAGTGTGCAATGGTCAAGATGACTGTGGTAACAATGAAGACGAGCCAACAGACCCTGACCAATGTCCACCCTGTGATAATTTCTTTTTCAGGTGTGCAAATGGAAGGTGTATATTCGACTGGCTAATTTGCGATGGACGTCTAGACTGTGTAGATGGGAGTGATGAGCCACCATATGGAAACCCAGACTTGTGTCCGACATGCGAGGCTAATGAGTACAAATGCGATAATGGACAGTGTATTTTGAGAAGATATGTTTGCGATGGGAGTAATAATTGCTTGGATAGAAGTGATGAGCATCCTGGGGAGCCTGACCAGTGTCCAGCTTGTGGGCAGGATCAGTTTAGGTGTGATAACGGATTTTGTATTGATGACTCTCAGGTTTGCAATCGTAAGTTCAACTTATGCAGTATAAAAAAATTGATTGTGTTTTAAATATTTAAAATGCATATTTGTTTTAATTAATTAAATGTCAGTAAGCAATGATTGCCGGGATGGAAGCGATGAACGTCAGAACTGTCGTCCGTGTCCTGAAGACTTTGTAAGAAAATTAAACTAAATTTCGATTTAATTAATCGAAACAGAAAAAATATATTTAAATAAAAATATTTTTCCAATTTAAGCTAACCTGTGACATTGGTGGTTGCGTATACAAAAACTTTGTTTGTGATGGTAAGACTTTCAATTATAAATTTAATATTTTATTTTAATGTAGGTACACAGGTTAATTTAATTAATTTGATGAATTTAAATTGCTCAGGGGATAATGACTGTCTTGACTGGAGTGACGAGAATGAGGAAGCTTGTCCATGTGCTGCTAATGAGAATCGGTGTACGACAATGTATCCACCTGGCACTGGACCACCAGGAGCATGTAAGTTCAATGAGTATAATAACTGGTGGTATGATATCATAAGACTATGTCGATGGATGCATGTCGTGTATATTTTTAACTTGGGTTTAGGCCTACCAGAAGAACTTTGGTGCGATTGGGAAGGGATTTGGGACTGTCCTGATGGCTCTGATGAAGCCAACTGCACTAAATCTGCCTTTAAATAATATTTATTTCTTTAAAAAAATATTGGTCCAAATAAATTCAAGTCGGAAATACACATTTAAAAAAAAATGAAATGAAGATTTTTTTTTTTGGATTTAATTTTAAATTGTAACTATGTCCAAATCAAAAATAATGATAAGCTGTAGCGAAATCATATGAAGCGCTAATTTATTATCTTATCTAGTGACCTAACCCAAATCAAATACAGATAAGACATTATATTCATTTGGGTTATCATTGTAATGGGCTTTGTATGTTGTCAGTTCACAATGAAGGCTGTTTTGCTCATGTTAGGGTTTATCATTTGTATCAAAACAGGAAATTCTCAAATTTGTGACGATGAATCCGTAATATACTTTTATTTTTTTCTAAAATATATACATTTCTTTCACTATATATTTAAAATTTAATTAAATTACATATTTTTTTAATTACTAGTTTACCTGCGATGATGAGACTTGCGTTCATTTCGAACGCTTTTGTGATGGATACGACGACTGCGGGGACATGAGTGACGAACCTGATTCCTGTGCTTCCTGTGGCGATGAAATGTTCACGTGTTCCGGAGGTGGTGGTGGACAATGTATTCCAATTGCTTATGTTTGTGATGGTGAAGACGATTGTGGGGATGGGAGTGATGAGCCAATAGACCGGAATCAGTGTCCAGCCTGTAAGGATAACCAGTTCAGGTGCGGTAGCAGCGGGAAATGTATTCCAAAGTTGTATGTGTGTGATGGGCATAATGACTGTGCAGAAGGATCCGATGAATATAGTAATCCTGATAATTGTCCAGTTTGTAATTTAACCGAGTTTCGTTGTAACTCGGGTCGATGTTTAGAGGAAATGTATATTTGCAATGGAATTAATGAGTGTAGGGACTGGGGGGATGAAGGGGAGGAGTTGTGTCCATGTTTGGTAAACGAGGTAAGATGTAATACATCTGTGGAACAAGTGAAAAAGGATGTGGGGACTCCTCCGGGGGAATGTAAGATAATTATAAATGAAATATTTTAAATATAATTTATAATTGAATGGGATAGTTAAACTTATTTAATGTTTTTTGGATGATTCTAAGGCATTCCTGCTGAATGGTGGTGTGATTCTGAAGGTATCGTTGATTGTGCAGATGGATCTGACGAAGCTAATTGCGCTAATTAGTAAACTGTATAATTTTATGTCAGTCAATATTATCATTTTATTACAGTTTTTATAAATTACGCAATTTAATCTCAAGATATCAAACATTCATTAGGAATAAATTATGTCTACAGTAAATTAATAACAGTGGTATTGTAACAAGTAATTACAATAAACTAAATTCTCATTTCCAAGTTTCTAGAACACTCTATTCCTTTCTTTCAATACAACGAATACATAATTTCATAGTAAAAAATTTAATTATAAATGAAGTTACAATTTTTTGTCATATATTTTTTCCAATTATTATTTTTACCTAACCTTCACTACTTACAATTAGTTCCTACCGAGATACATACTCGTCATGGTAACTATAACAATATCACAAATATCTTCCAAATTTACACATTTACATTAACCATTCAATTACCTTAACTGCTCATTAGTTTCACACGTACAAAATTCGATTGTCTTAATATTCCAAAAATTATTCATAATTATAAACCCTGTTTTTACCGATAATTTCACATTTTTTACCTGATGGTTTTATTCTTTAAATAATTCCTGAAGAAAGTAGCAAGCGAGTGGAGCCTTTTCCACATTTTTAACCCAGTGATTATTCTTCCTCAGCTTTTTGATCTCGTTTTTGATTCGCAGCATCTATCAAAAAAAAACAAAAAAAAACATTAAAATAAAATTACTATTACCATCGCAATTAAAAGTAATTATTTTACTAACTATCATTATCATTTTGAAGTTGCACTTACATAAGCATTACTAAAATTAGTGAACCGTCCCTTAGCCACTGACTTGATATCCTCCACCTGAATCCCCTCCTGTCTCAATTGAATCTCCTCCTGAGTGACCGCCGTGCACATACTCATCGCATCATCCCCATCATCATCCTCCTCCCCCTCTCCTTCTTCATCTTGATTATTATTGTCCCCCCAACTTGCCTCCTCCCCCTCCTCACTTGTATCACTCATTGAACCAAATTCATCCCCTCTATTCTCCTCCCCCTGTTCTTGTCCCTGCTGACCTTGATCACCAGATTCCTCCACATTCCCAAGTCCTTGTTCCTCCCTTCCCTCCAAAACATTTGCATCACTTCCAGAATCTCCATCTGTTTCTGCACTGCTCACATCCGTCTCCAACTCATCATCCTCATCATAAAATTGTTCACTAACTGAAGTCGCAGGTGGTAACTCAATTTTCACAATGGATCGAACATCTCTAATTTGTGGAACATCTTCAGCTTGTGACACCTCTTGTTTTACAACAGCTAAATCAGCTGATTCTTGTTGACGAGGGACTATCGTTTGTTTTCTAGATCTTTTCTGTCGTTTGACTGGAATCTCTTGTGGGGCCGCCTCTGGTGTATCAAGTTGAAGGGTACTTTGGTCATGAAGTCTTTTTTGTCGGGTGCCGTAACGAGACTGCTGAGATCTTGGTGTCAGTACTCCACCTTTTAAATTAGATGCACTATTTCTGGCTGTTGATGTGGAAATGAGGATGCTTGGCTGACGACCCTGAGGTGAAGGTGATCTCGCAATGGCCACTGAACGACTTCTCTGAGCTCGATTACCAGGTGTACTTTGACTTTGACTTCTTCTTCCATTTGGTCCTGGAGTGGATGACCTTGCTCGGGGGGTTCGAGAAGCTCCTCCTGCGCGTTTCCCAGAAAAGTTGGATGGAAGACATATTCTGACAGTGTACTTATTTCGGCGTCTTTCAAAATGACTGACAAAATTACTTATCTAAAAATTAATAATTAGAAAATTTTAATTAGTGATTTGATTAAAACTGTATTTTTTCTTTCTAAATAAAATTGTATAAATTGATGTTATATTTTACCGGCTCGTTAAGATCACAACGCCATCCTTCCCCTTGTTTAGGTGCGCTGGGACAGTAGAGCGTATTACAAACGAATATCCCTTGGTCTAATGGTACCTGTTTAACAAATACAAAATATAAATTAAAGTTCAAATAAACATTTTTTTTATGATTTTCGACCAATTATTAAGTGGATTATTTATTTAGTAATATTTTCTTACGTTAAGTTCCAACTCATCAACAAAAAAGTTTAGCTATGTGTTGCTAACGCACGTTTCCACGGTAACTGATCTTGGGATAATGGACTTGGGTCCATTTACGCACAGTTCAACTGTATCCCTACTATTTCCTGCTGACGACCCTGCCGGTGTGCGTGGTAACCGAACCATTTTACTAACCAAATTTTGAATATAAAGTTGGAAGTAAACTGTAACTTAATTATAATTAACAAGTGGAATAACAAGGAACCGCCAACAGCAAAGTAATTTCACAAATTGAACTCCCAAAAATATCCTAAACAAAATGCAACTGCAACACTTCAAGTAATTCACTTATATGGATGGGTATGTTTTTTCTAGAGAAAAAAGGTGAAAAGGTATTGAAAGGTAACACCAAATTGAAATGCAGTTGAGGTCTAACATATGGTGATATGGTGTGATATCTGCGTTATCTGCAAGCCTACAAAAGCCACACGCAGAGTGAATTGAGAGAGCTTTTCAGTCTTCAGGCCTATCTGAAAGTGGAAAAAACCCAAAGAAGCTTAGCAGCTTTATATGGAATCGGGTACAGAATGGACTGCCAGCGATATATTATATGTACCTCTTTTCATTAAGCAATTTCGAACTGATATGAAACAAAGTTGGTTGAGTACGTTTCAAGAATCCCACACAAGCATACATTGTATGCAGTAATTTAAACATCACATATGTAATCAATATATGTACATATAGCAACAATCGATGCGATACTTACATATATTTAAGCACATATGGATACACATGCATGCATGTAAACAGGATTTATATACATGAGAAACCAAACCACGCATATTTGGAATATAAACAAAAAAATATGATTTTTTTCAAGATAAATTATCTGGGTTCTTATAATATATCATATATCTAACTTGGGTATGTTCTTATTTTGCTTATTTGTTTGAACACTTTTTTCTTACTTGATTATTTCCTCGTGGCAAAGCTTTTAGGGAAGGGTTCAAGTAAAGTCGTAAAAGCTTGAGATAATAAGAGATAAAAATGTAAAGAGATGATGAAATGACGAACAAGAACTTTGGGTTGATTTTGACAAAAATAGTATTTTGTGAATGATATGCATACATATGTGGTATTTGGTTGTCAGAGTTTTCTTGGGTGAACTTAAGTAAAATGTATTAAAGGATTTGTCTGAAGGCAAGAAATATTTTCAGTGAATTTCAAGAGTAGTTATAGGTCTTGTATGAAAGTTAAAGTTAGTTGGTTTGTTTTCTTGTATGTATGGTTATCATTTAGGTACGTAGGTAGTAAATGTGGTAAAATATGGAATAAGGACATTAACATTTAGTTTTCAATGTTTGAAGGTCCATGAAACTCATGAACTATTAACACCCTTTTACAAATTAGTTAACGACTTTCAATTTGGACTAAAGATCAATCGTTAAAAAAGGGTATATAATTATTTTTTTTGGATATGTATCAGAAAGTTCATTCAAATTGTATTCAAATTTGGTTTACGTTATCCTTTTGTCTACTCTGGTTTCATTTTATAAATTTACTATTGATGAATAAACAATTATGATGTATAAGCCACAATGTGAATAATCTGCTTCGCAACATATATTGATAATGTTATGACAAGTTATTTTTGTGGACAGAAAATATATTGTCGAATTTCCACCTAGCAACAGAAACAGACGAATTTAGTCTTCCACTTGGGCTCAGTAATTCTTTGGGTGGTTTTAGTGAAACTGGTTTAGTTTGAACAAGATACAAATAAAACAGCTTACTAACTTGGCCATCACAACACATCTGACAAATATCCAAATGGGAATATTTTAAACAGGTCTAACTTCATATGAATTAGGAATATACATAATGTAAATAGAATCCATTGGAATGTAACACAAGTTTTATAATGCATGATAATCAAAACACATGTTAGCCATATGGAAGCCGAGTTTAGTACGCAGCAGAAACATTTTTTTTTTTGCTATTTGGTTTCGTAATTGAGCATTTATGCATTGCTAAAAGAAGCTGAATTGTCGAATGCTTGTAAGTCGGCCTATTTTAGATAATTTTATTGAGATGAAACTGGTCACGTTTTTATCGGGTTGAATACTAAATGCGTAAATCGAATGAAATAATATTTATCACTAAATATCGCAACAGTTAATGTTTCATTTATGGTCAGCTATCTATTTTTCATGCAATATTTGTATTTCAAGTGAGGTCAAAAGGTTCAGTGTATCTCTTGTTAATAAAGTTGTGACTAAAAATAGAACTGGCCATTGAAAGTCAGTCCATGTAATCTTTTATTCATATCAGCTTAAAGACTAAATCAAATATTACTTGTAAGCCTCTTCAAATAAAAAATAGAACAAGGTTGCTTTTCAATGGTGTATATATGTAACTACATGTATATTATTAAGATTAAAACTTTTGACACGTAATATTATATACATACAGACATGTTTTCTTGCTATCAGTATATATTTAAGTTTAATTTGTTAGATTAAAAATTATCGTGATTCATGGGCAGCTAATATTGGTTGAAGTATATTTTGTCGTTCAAATAAATTTTAATGCCAATGTAAATTTGTAATATAAATCAGTCAATTTTGAAAGCATACTAAATACTTATATTTTTTCCTAGATAGAATGTCATCGAAACAGAAATTTGGAGTAAAACATATTTCCACTTTAAAACCGTGAAAACGAATTATGGTGATGTGAATTTCTTGGTGCGCTATGTTAATTTTTGTATGTTGAAACTGACAGAAAGGTATTTTACTTCAACCGGCAGCTTATTTGAGTTTGTGGGAACTGGCAGGTATAATTCGTAGTAGATAGGTGTATTTAGTTGAATACCGTTTTCACAACCTTCCTAAGCTAATAAGCTTACTAACTCCTAAATTCAGCTGATAACATTATTTTGTCGGTTTACGTACATTTTTTTTAGACATTTTCAGTCAGTATTTCAACAGCCTTAGTAATTTCCCAATAATTGTTAGCACTTCTAAATGCTTGATTTTATGAATGATGTGTTTCACGATTCTGCAGTAATATATTAGTGGTAAGGCGACGTCTAACGTATAAGTGTAGCAGGTTTGCCATGGGGCATTATGACATCGATAAGTTTAGAGCTCGTATTCTCAAAGTCGATTATATTATTTGGTAAATTTTACATCCATGCTATTGATTTTCAGCTTTCAGTAATTAATTCGTGATAAAAGTTTTAATAAAATTAATACAAAAAGCTTATAATTTTTACTGTTGATAGTTATAGCGTTGATGTAGTTATGATACTGAATGCAAAATCTTAACTTGATGTACGTTGTTCTGTCCTTTAGTAATCAAATAAATTTGTGAAAGAAGTTCGAAATTGGGTCATTTTACATTTTTTACAATAACGTGTGCATAAATTCAATTTCATTATGCGTTTTAGCAATTGGTTAATATAATATTTCGCTTTACAGGTTTTATAGTAGTTGGAGAACTGTATAATAAATTTGGTATAGTTATTGGCAAGTAAATTACAAAAATATGTTATTGATTTCTCGTATTATTCATTGTTCCATTACTTCTCACTTTATCAATTTAATATATGAAACAAAATGAGTAATAGTATAGGTGTAAAATTATTGACAATGATAAACATTACTCACTTCTTTTTCCAAATTAAGACAATTAGACAATAAAATTGTTGTTCGAATGACTTTATAAGTTTAGTTAGTATGGTGTCAAGTTTGGTAGTACACAACCCATTTCCAACGATACAATAACTAAAAACTATATGATATGTGAAGAATTTACAATTTCGTAATAATTGTTATAGTTAACTAAACTCTTGGACAAAAACACCTGTAACTAATTTCATTAATGGGTTTAAATTCATAAATTAATTCATTCCGTTAATAAATTGCACGAAATATAAAAACGATTAATCAATTAAAATCCAATACGACTACTTTATTCAATCAAAAACTGTTTCCTTTTACTGAGAAAAAGAATAGCTGTCATGAACCAAAGATCATTTTTGATTTGCGTTTAAAACACAAAATATATATCTAAAAGTTTTTACTCGTAACGTTAAGTTGTACCACACAAACATGGTTTCAATTACAAAGTATTCTCTAAAACATAGAATTATATGTGACATCGAAACAAATGTCCATTTAAATAATAATGTCTCAGCAACACATCAGTCCCATCCAAATATAGATAGTCCTTTAATATTTTACTTTAATTTTTGTTACTCTATCCTGTTCGCCCCATTTCGTATAAACTATGATTCCACTATTAACGAATATACTTTCATTAAGAATAAATTACAATGGATTCCTTCAGCTTTGCTACACATATTGGTTGTATCGCACAACTTATTCCTACTTACCGAATATTTCTTAACCTTCCATTTAGCCACAGGCTCCACCGTCAGTGCAGCTTTCCATTTTGTTGATAACTTGGGCTCAGCAATGCTTTGGTGTCTTTTTATGAAACTGGTTTGGTTTCAACAAGATCAACTTAAGGAGATTATTTACCTAACCGTAACAACAAACCTGACACAAAATCAAATGAGAATATTTAAAACGGGAGTAATTTCGTATTGCATGTCAACAGCGTATTTCCACTTTAGAGACGTCACTGGCTCTTCACCGTTTCCACTGGAAGGGTACATGAGCTTTAAAATGTATGACAATCTGAGAAAGGGGTGGCCATCAGGAAAATGGGTTCTAAGCATTGTGCAAACACACGTCTTACTCTTTTATTCAATAAATCAGGTTTTCATTTTAGCTTTAAGCTTTACACTTTTAGGGAAGGGGAGTGAATTTAAAAAGGATTTAAATTCTTTTGGCGTACAAAATATTGATAAGGTAAAAAACGACTTTATTATTATTATGTGAATTAAAAATTTAACTTTAATTGTTTAATGGCTTATTTAACTAGGGATTTGATGTTTTGTATAAACTAAAGCTTGAGGTGAATCTTGTCAATGAAACGTTTGGTAACCAGTTTTTGGCTTATTATATGGACGTGGTTACTTATGTCTGTCAGATTCCAGGCCTTTTTCTGGATTCTTATACAACCAACTCTGCGGCATCAACTTTCTGTTATATTTTGTTAAACGTATCAACATGGACAATTTCGGCAGAGTTTCATAGTTCAGTGACAAAGTCATTTAGGGAATGGTGTGATAAGTGTACATTGGCTTGTTCTGATAATATCATTCAAATGAGGATATTAGCAGCAAAAAATGAGCTGTATTCTGAGCCCGTTGCACTTTCCTGTAAATATTTTAGGATAACATATGGATTTCTAGCATCGGTATGATTGGTTTTTATGAATAAATCAAATCAAGATGAACAATTGTGAAATATTGAAAACAATGACATGTTCATTTTTATTTTTCAGGTTATAAGCTTTGTGGTGACATATGCAATTATTATATTCCAAGTTGGGTTTGCGAAACAGTAAAAATAATTATTTGTTCTAGTAATATGCATGTCAAATTCAAATGGATGTTTAAATTTGGACTACGAAAATATCCAAAGAACTATTTATTCGAGCTGAGGCAATAAATTGAACTAATTTTTTAAACAGGTTTAAGTAAATTAATTTGATGACACAAGTATTTATAATATTAGTTTGGAATAAATTGAGATCAATTCTAAAAAAGTTAGAATTTGTGGGGTTTTTTAAACGTCTAAAAACTTATTGTAAGAGTACGAGAGCAATTATAATATGATGACAATGTCGCTGTATATTTATGAAGCTTTTACTACATTCAAAGTCGATTACATTTTTCTGTAAATGTGGCATTAGGTTTTCAGTGTCTGTCGAATTCTATCCATAAATCGGATGGGAATATTTTGCTAGTATAATATTGAAGTATATGCGAGCAACTTACACAATTTGCGTTTGTTAGTTGAGGTGTTGATTAAGTCATATTGTTTCGTTGTGACAAAATGGCTACATTAGATTTTAGCAACTACAATTTATTAAATTGCAAGAGTACAGCTAGATATGTAGTAACGTTTCCAATAGCCTAACAAAAGATAGAATATTTGAGGGAATTTTTTATAAACTTTCAACAATTAAAAAAGTAATGATTCGATCACATATATATTGAAGACTGGGCATACTACAAATATATATATATATATAGTAGCTTACCAATAGAAGAAATGACGTGTCAAATCTTATAACACCCCCATAGTTATACTGACTTGGTCTGCATGTTAGATAATTCACAAAAAGCTTTCTCTAAATTTCGAATGAAGTCACAAAGTTACATAAATAACCACAGATAAAATAGAGTATTTATAGCGCTAAAATAAGTATATTTACTTACGTCAATATCAGTTGTAACAGAATTTACCTTCAGTTTAGATAATAGTTTAGCTGTTTCTTTCTCCTTTATAAAAGAAGTAGATATTTGAACTTGATTCATTATTTAAATTTATTGATGTGTATTTAGTAAATGAATTATCTCAATCACCTCACGCACAATTTCTTCGGCTATTCTCGCCTTCAAAAATATTCTAAATACAGCAAAGCAACTCATAACCAACTTTAGTAGAGAGCTTCCCGGTACTCCTCCATTGCTTAAAATTATCAAATCGTAGCAAAGAAATAAACTGACAACTAAAGAGGTCAAAATTGAAAATATCGTCACCATTTGTGAATATCCTAAAGCTTTGTTTACAAGCTTTACTTGCTTTCTTACTGACGATATTAGACTTGTTAAATCTATGAAACTATTACTTGACATATATTTTACAAATAGCATATTTTCATCCACTACTTTACTGATATTTATGTTAATATGACGAAATACGGAAATTATGCTCACATTCAGAAATATAAGTTTAGAATCTTCGAAAAATAAACATGTTATAATCAACATCACTAGAGTCCATGCTATAAATCCAAAGCCGTAAGGATTGTATTCGTTTTCATTACAACTAAATGGCAAAAGACAAAGATGACTTAGGAAATGGCTTAGTCCTCTGTATATTGCAAAAGTTAGGACTACTATATTAAAAGTATTTGTTACTCGCAAAAATCGATGTAACAAATCAAAATTTAGTTTCGTGTGGAATTTGAAGTAAAATTGTTGCTCAATATTTGACAAATTCTGAAGTGCTTTTAAAAAGGTTGGAATATTGAATAGGTTGAGAGACATGGTGATGATAAACCCAGTTACGGATACTAAAGAGAATCCAAAGTAAGCTATTGTGCTTACAGATAGCATTATTTTATCGCTTGTCCTAAAAATAAAAATGATTAAATTTTAATTTTAAAATAATCAAAAAATTAATCAAAATTTAAAATTAATCGAATTAAAAATTAGTCAAATTAAAATTTAAAATTAATCATGTTTGATGAACTTTCAATACGCTATTCATCCTAATTGCCAATTAAATATTAGAAGAATTGCATTTGCCATGGTCACGCTACCATGGTTACTCTTGCTTCTCAACAGAAATAAATAGAGGCAAATCGTGTAACCGTATTATTTTTTTGGTTTTATTTGTCCATCCATATTTCAATCAATAAATTACATATCTGTTGTCTTCGTAGTGCAATGATTCAACTTCAAACACGAGCACTCTCTAAAAATGCATATAATTCTATGCCAGACTTGCTCAATTGTTCTTGAAAACATTTATATGCACTTGGTTGAACTTGGTTAAAAAATGTAGTTACAAGTTCGATAGACTCATTTCAAGTATAGTAAACATATACATACATATGTATGTAAGTGCCACAATTAAATTATAAACTAATTTTAACCATGGAAAACCACATTTAATGTAGAGATTAATATTTTCAATTTGCTCTTTGTGGATTTGCCCGCCAGATAATTATGATGACCTCTGTCCAGTCCTGTCAGGATGATCCTTTCCTGGAAAATCAACAAACTTATCAAAAAAAAACTGGAGTCAACTCTTCAAAACCCAAATCATCTATCAACTTTCAAAAATGATCAAGAAAACTCAAACTGGATCTAGAAGATAATCATGAGAACAACTTTGAAATCCTTTCACCTGGAACACCATCTCTAAATCCAGATAATCAAAACGATCTCTCTTCTCCGAATGGGTGCCGGTGCCGCCATCGTCCCATGAAAAAATTGAAGGTCACTTCAGACAACCCTGGCGTTCCCATACCACCACCATCTCAAAACCCAAAGGAATTTGCAACCACCATCTTCCCGTCCCCCCCCCCGGAATACACCAATCAATCAGAATATCAGGTGACCCATGTGTCCAGTCAATCTTCTTGTCCGTCTTGATTCCAGTATAAAAAAAATCAACGCTAAGTAAATTAATTTCAGGTCATTTGTAAAAAAACAGAATAAATGAATGCTTCAGAAATAAATGACTTTAACAAAAAACTTATTATCTATAAATTTTACATTTTACATACACGTATTTATTTTCATTGTAAATATACATATTCCATAATTTAGGGGCAGTCTTAATTTTTTTTTTACAAATTACAAAGTTTCGACATTGAGTTGAGTGGGTTCACCTGCCAAAGCTTGTGAACTATTTTCATTCTCGAAG